>JAPTHN010000053.1:0-238337 GCA_026936325.1 Platynereis dumerilii | reverse complement strand
AAAAAAAATCAAAGTTCACTTTGTTAATACCAATAGTCAATATTTTCAGTTTTGTCTGGATTTAAATCCATCTGCCAAATGTCGGCCCATTAGCAACATTATCTAAATCTTCTTGTAATAACATGCAATCATTTACATTTTGAATAGACTTATACAGTTTTTGTATCATCAGCATACATACTAATAGAACTATGTTTGACAACATTAGGTAAATCTGACGAGTAACACAAAAAAATAAAACAGGACCGAACACAGTCCCTTGAGGGACTCCTGATTTAACATCGGTTGTGTGTGAGATTGCATCATTAATTTTTAACTTGTTGAAGTCTTCCAGTTAAAAAGTTCTTTAACCATTGCAAAGCACAACCTGATATCCCGTATCTTTCTAATTTGTACATGGGCTTATTATGACATACTTTTCCAAAACATTTAGAATAGTCCAAATATATAACATTAGTAGACAATTTCTTATCAAAGTTACTTGTCCAATCATTCAAACATTCCAAAAGATTAGTAACTGTAGATTTTTTTGGCAAAAATCCATGTTGAGATTTTGGTATGATATCATTTCTTAACAAGTAGTCCAACAATTGAGATCTGATAATACGTTCTAAAGATTTTACATACTACGGAAGTCAAACTAACAGGTCTATATTGTGATGTACATTGTGCATCACCCTTCTTGTACAATGGAACAAAAGGCCGTTTTCCAATCACTGGGTAAAATACCGTCACGTAAGGATTGATTATAAATTCTGTCAAGGGGATCAACAATATGTGCAATAGTTTTCTTTAAAAAATACACTGTTATACCATCAGGACCTGGGATGAATTACTCATATATAGTGATGCACATCCTTACAGTAATGAATATCTTCAAAGCCATACATATGGTGTCCTTCAACAGAAAAATCCAAATTCCTTGTTCTAACCCTTTAAGGGCAGCATATGTTTGGACTGACATTTGTCAAGTCCCAAAAGAAGTTAATCAACTGTTATTAAACTTTTCAAAAACACATGAAAAAAGAATGTGTCCAGTCGATCCTTTGTGTACCATCTCATTTTTTATTTCAGTAATGATCCTGCACAAGAGAAAAGAGAAAGAAAATGCCAGAAGGGCTAGACTTACTTACACTGTATACTGGCATGTAGCTAGCTAAAATTGACAGCATACTAAACTAGAAAATACTCAGGCTGTCACTGCACAAAATTAACTGATGTGATGGACATCTTATTTTCCAAGAAAAACCGTGCTCCATCATAAAAGGCAAGATTTTCCCATGACAGGAGACTCAGTTGAGGTACAGTCATTATCCCACGCCCTTTCATGCTTATAGTTATTCCCAGTTAGATAAGAGTCTTGGATTTCTATAAACAAGGAAAAAACTAGATTGACAAGTACATTTTGGACGAATATTATTCTTTTCAGAAGATATATTGATGTTGAACTCGTGTGATGGGAAGCTACCATTCATGTTTGGCCGAACTAAATCCAGCTCATGTAAAATTGTGATAGGTACAGATGAGAGAAGTTATGGTCAGCTTTATTCATGTTATGTCTATCTGCTTTGAAAGGACACTGAAATAATTGTGTTGAGAGTGTACGAGGGGCGTTCAGAAAGTTCGAGGTTTTTTTTTATATGGACACTTATTTTCAATCTAGAACTATGAATTTATGTATTACCTGCCCCGACTAGCTGAACTTTCAGTTTCCATGGCAACCACAGAATGACTGAGAAATGTCCAAATTGTCCGAAATTATGGGAATCCATTCCAAATATGCTTAATTTTACCCTGTAAAAAATTCATAGTTCTAGATTGAAAATAAGTGTCCATATAAAAAAAAGCCTCGAACTTTCTGAACGCCCCTCGTAATTGTCTTACTGAAATGTTTCGTTTTATATCTTTTGAGCAATTAAGGGATTTTCCAGACATGTTGGATTTGATATTATCCAATTATTTCTCGTTAAAAATAATGGTACATGTGATTGTCTAGAACTAATTGCTGAAATTATTAACACTGATTAACAGCAAATTATGATCCCCATCTAATGTAGGGAAGTGCTGCCACTTCATGCTGGTGCATCAACATAAAAACACTTTCCTCTACTTTGGAACAAACGGTTGCTCTTTGTAAATTTACATAAATTAAAAAATAGCACAATTGTGATACAGAAAATGTTAAACGAAAACAGAAATGTTCCAAATATTATAATGACTCTTGGATGTCAAGAATTGAATTACTATTGGATGTTTAGAATTGCTGCTATTGTTTGGGTTTCTATTTAAAAAAAAGAAAGTTTCGGCAACGACAAAATCCTGAACCTCAAAGTTCTCATAGACTATTTCCATTTATACATGTATTTCACAATAGATATTAAGTAAAGCCTATATAACCTACAGTATCACATTGTAACCAAAATGTTTCCTTGCATATTTTCCCAATTATCTGTCTTGAAATCCTTACGCTTACTGGCGGTCTGCTGTTGTCACACCTGATGACTCTATTCTCTAGCAATTAAATGTAAAAAATCTTCAAACTTTGCTGTCATTTTAACTAGGTTAGATTCCCAGGCTTCTTGCCAATGTGAATCCCCCAAAACTGAGCATCACAGTTTCAGCTCAATGCCAGAGTGAAAATGGGGTCTGGAAAACCCCTGCAACTTCGACATTACAGCTTGCTCGCCAATAGGCTGTTAGAGCAAATATATACATAACATAATTCATGTGTTCACAAAAATTGTCAAAGCCTTTTGTTTATAGCAAGGTCCATTGAAGGTTGAAGTTGTAAGTCAATGAAATTGTAACTAAGTTAAATTCGGGCTATGCAAAGGTTGTTACTTAAGATCTGAGTATCAATGAATTGACCCAAATGATAGAAATGGAGCACATCAACTTGACCATCTTATGTTACTATCAACAAAATTATTGTACTGTCACCAGAGTCCGCGAAAGTGCTTTTGGTGTACAGGACATTCGGATAGGTAGATTCTGAAGTTTACCTGCCCGAATAAGATTTTGTCTGCCCGAAATTTCATAAGCTCAACCAGTACGGAGTTAAATAAAGTCAACCTACAGAAATATTACATTACTCCAGAAGATTGTAGTGTTGAAAATTACTTGCTTTTCCAGTTACCTAATATAAGCCTATATTAGCTAAAGATGACATAGGTGTATTTCTGGGTGTTAATACAAGTTTGTAAAGGCCTACATTGTATATGAATGTATGCATCGATATTGCTCCTATTGCTCATTAACACATTGCTGTGGTTAATTAAATCTAGAATTAGCAATTAAAAAACATAATTTTTTTTTTGATGCTATTATTTTTTGATATTTGACCAGGTGTTCTTAAGGAAAATATAATGCAGATTATATTTTGTTGAGTTCATTGGAATTGATCCAAAACTATCTGTAGCATTCACTTGGCAGAAAACCCGTCAGGACCTAGCCCTATGTTCTGTTGTAACTTTGCAAGCCTCAAATGTATCTAGTGTAAACCTACCAAGCTGAGGATGGCCGTTGCTAATTGCAATAAGCTGAGTTGTGGACCCTCTTTATGTTTAATTGCAATCCAATTGACACTTCTGACACAATTTGTGTCATTGGTGTTTGTCAATTGCAATGGATTCCAGTCATACACGATTTTTGCCGGTTTTGACCGGCAAACGGGCACTTTTCGTGGACTCTGGTACTACTGTCATTTCAAAGTAGATACATTAAACATGAATAAGGTCAACTCAATAAATGGTTATTAACTTCTCTCATCCTCTACTAATTACTATTTTACATGCGCTTTAATTTATTAGCCAAATATCAAAGGTAGCTTCCCGTCACACCAGTCAAATGTTAATGTCTCTTTTGAAGGGAAATTAGTAGTCCCAAATGTACTTGTTTCCTTAGTTTTTTCCTCACATAACACTCACCTAACTGTCATTTCAAGAAATAACTGCGACACAAATGTCTTTTCTGAAAGGGCTAGATAATGACTGTACCTCAACTAAGTCTCCTGTCAATATTGTTTTTTCCTTGTCTAAAGCAATCCAAGACGGTCGTCCAACTGTCATTTCTGGGAATATTTTAGCCCGACAAATGTCTAGACAAAGGCAGCGTAATGGCTATACATCAACTGAGTCTCCTGTCATGAACAAATCTTGCCTTTTATGACAGAGCATGGCTTTCCTGGAAAAAGAAGCTGTCCATCGCATCTCGTAATATCTTGGGCTGTGACAGCCTGACATAGCTCTTTTGTAAACCTGAGTAGAGTAGGTCGGGGCAAGAAGCCCGGGTTAGGTGAGAGGCCCCCCTAGGGTTATATCCAAACTTACATTTTTGTTGCGTTTATCTATTGATAGGATTGAAGCTAGAGGCTTTTTAGGAGATGTCACAAATTTTCAGGGCAAACAGCACAAAACCATAGTAGAAATTAAAGAAACAAAAAAATGTGCATGGTTTTTGTAACTTTGGCTAATTCTTTGAAAGGGGTTGTCAGAAATAACGTTGGAAATATTTAAAAGTTTAATGGATATCTGCATTGCTTCACTTTATGACCATCACATAAATATGATTTGGATCATGTTTTTTGCATTTTACTTCAAAATATAGAGGTCAAATTAAAATATGTGGGTTTGGGGCGAGAGGCCCCACATGATATGGGGCATGAGGCCCCCCTCACTGGGGGGTCGAAGCTGCTTCAGGAACCATTTAATAATGTGTACTTTACCTTAAATCTTGATTGAATAGCTAATTAAAATAGAAAAAAATTTGCCCGAAATCGAAACAGGGCATAAAATATTAGAAATTAAAAGTATGAACAGAAAAATTCTCAAATTCAGAAAAAGTGAATAGGATGCCTTAAAAATGATAGAAGAACCCTAAGAAATAACTTTAAGGCTGAATGCGTTCGCAAAATTGGTAGTTATTAGTAGAGTCAAGTGATCCCTTCCTGACAGTATAAGCATTCAAATAATCGCCCATAAAAAGTAGGTCAAATCGCACCTCGAAGTTAAGGGGGGCCGCATGCCCCGACCTACTCTATTTGCTTGCTTTGTATGCTGTCAATCGTAGCTAGTTACACGAAGAATTTTTCATCATTACGTGCATTTTCTTGTATAATTATTTTCAGATCAAAAAACCAACCAACTTTTTGCTAGCAAGTAACAAAACGCATAACTTTACTTGATCTCAACTGCTTGATTTCCAAGACCATATAAACTGTCAGTGATGAGAGGAAGCTCCTTGAGAATCTGACCCTCTTTTATATTTTTCAATCTGGTTTGAAATTCGATTTTCTTGCCTGACCTCAAATTCAAGGCTAATTATACGATTGGCTGACGAATAACCCGGTGTACTTTCATAGATCTTTGCGGATTGGTGGTCCACTGGAGAAATCAGTTTTCTTTTTTTCAATTTGCAAACAGGCTTTGCCGCATCATCGACAGTTTTCTGTCAATCTACTAATCTTCGTACCTCAAGTCGTTTAATTAGTTTATTGTCACCTATGACAAGGTTCAAGATTTGAGTCAGACATTTGGGACATTTTGGTCAAAAATTTTATTTTTGAATTTCGGTCTGAAAAATAGCCTATCTTATGTAAAATTTCCCCAGGATCTGAATCTGAAGTCGAAAATACAAAATATCTCACCATTTTCATTCTACGAATGTTTTTATACCTTGACAATTGGAACTTAAAATTTTTTTGAATATCTCTCACTTTCACTGCTGCATATCTCAGTAGTACTCAATTTTTGTCAACAATAAACCTAACACAGTACCAAAGCTTTAAATACTCCTTTTTTTATCCTGTAACAACCAGGCACATGCCTCAGATGGGCACCCTGTGCCCTTATAGATCTACATTTTGATTAAAGAAGTGTTTTTTTGCACGGCTGTCCACAACAGCGCCTCTGAAATATAGAATGGAAGTAAGAGCAGACAGCAATAATGACCAACCTGTGTAAAATATAATTGTCATGACTTACAAACATATTTTAGGTCAATCATGCATAGGTTATATTGCCTTGTATTACAGACTGAGCCATAGATGGCTAAAATCCTTTTAAATTTTGACGCAAAAAAAAAATCAAGCTATCCTCTGGCCTCATATTGAACTTTCTAAACATACACTCGATGTAGCCAATATATCTGGGCATGTCAAGTTCGATTTTGGTGACTTTCCAACAAAAATTGCAAGAGACTGAGTTTTTTTTGCGACGCCATGTATTTTTTTCAGCTTTTCAAAATTTAGCAGACATAAGTTAGAAAATGCATTATTGAGACTCAACAAATATTAGCAGGGACCCAATTATTGGTACTATCGTGTTCTATATTAAATTTGGAAGATATTGATGTATCATACAAATTTCTATTGGAAAAAATGACAACACAGCGTGCTATCAAAGTCAGCAGCTTCACCTCAATCTGCAAAATTCTCAAAAAATTGTCACCTGACCTTTAATAGAATATCCTGTTAGTATGAGTATATGTTTTGCTGAAATATCTCAAATTTACATGTAATTAGCGAATTATGTCAAGGTGAAATAAATTATATAGAAGTGTTACTTTCCAAGTTATAGCCCCTTACATGTAACACTGTGAAACATTTTGTCACCCTAAAATGTGCATTTTTGCCTGTTTTCGGACATATTTTGGCATATTGGCAATGACGAAGATCATTGAAATTGGCTATACCCTTTTGGTGGCCTGAAACAGAGACTAAATAAATATTGGCGAGCGCCTGTACAAATGTTTGAGTACATCACAAAATATATATTTTGAATGTAATTGTCAATCCTAATCAAGGCAGAGAGTAAGTTAATGAAATAATATCATACGTCCAAAGCTCATGTCTAATTTTACACAAGTGCATGAACACCGGGTCGCATCGCTTGTTTTACACAATCCTTTTTAAAGTGCACACTCACTTTCCAATTCTAGATGTAAAACACAGAACTGCCATTTACATTTGTCGAAATGCCATTCAGCATGAAATGTAATCCTGACCACGCACTCATTACATGGTTTTGTAATAATGCAAGCCAGACATGTCACTGAGTATGTTATTAAGCTTTTTTCAGAACTGTCTAGATTTTCAGCATCCTCAATTTTACCTATTTCAAAATGGTATTTAATGTCAATCATGTTGATGAAAATTGTAATTTTCCATATCTTCTATAAGCCTGTTTAAAAAAGTAACACATAGGGTAAGGTCAAGTGTTGAGAGTACAATGTATTAAGAGAAGTTTATGGAAGTGTATCAGTACTTGGTCATGGTCCGAGTTCTGATACAAAAAAAAAACGCGAAGGAAATGATATCGGAGAACCAACTTCCTATCTGGGGTTTAATACGATATACAGAATAGCTGCAGGGAAGAAGTTGTTTGAAACTATTCTGTCAGGATACAGAGGAGTGAGGCTTATGTAGGACTCACATCCGCCTCTCCGCATGATGCTAATAATCCCTCAAAAATACCATAGCTTTGGGTGGACCTCCCAAAGGTCAGTGACAAGTCTGCAACTCTGCATTGCCTTATAAGCCTACTTCCATTTTTTTCAGAACACCTCTTGACAGCAGCCACATATATTTCTATTCTAAGCCAATAGGTGTTCACTCACTGCCTAGTTCATCTTTTCTCCTGACACTTCAAGCTTGTTCAATTGTAGCTCTAATTAGCAAAGCTATACTCTGACACTAATAGAATTGCATGGCAGGTGCATGTAAAAAGGCCAGGGAGATGTTTGTTGTAAACAATTCAAACTAATGCAGTTTTTTGGAATTCATTAGAATATAAGAGTGCTTAAAATGTTGGCTAGTAGAGCATATTATGTCTGGGGTTGTTGTTATGAATGTAGGAATTGCCATTGACATCATTTTTCTTCTTGGTGAGTGCGGACACTGTTCAGTGTTTTTTCGCACTGATATGACTTTAACACTGAGCAGATTAGTAATAAATCCAGGACGACTGAGTCAGACTCAACTATCTATGAGGAGCCTTCAGCATTTGACCTTTCTGATCGTTTAACCAAAAGCTGCGGAATCTTTTTTACTAATATTAAAACAACAGTGTCCGGCATTTATTTTAGTTCCTACTTATATGCCTGGCCTTCTAAATTTTCCCGTGTCTTCCTCATACTCATGGGGTGCCACTGCTGCGTTTTCATCCAAATTGGTTATCTGTACATGTCCTACTTAATGATAATTAGTTTTAAGCTGTTTCATATACCACACACAAGAGGGCAGCACCTGCAAGATATCTGCCACCTTCCTTTGAGCAACAGGTTGTAATAACACTTCATTCTGACAGATGTAATCCCATATATGGGCCTAAAAGGTAACAACTCCCCTCTTTAAGCTATTTACAAGGGCACTTATTCCTTAGTAGTATTGATGAAAATAAAAGCTGACTGTTTTATACGTCTTGATTAAAAAAAAAGCTTTGAAAAAAGGACTGTTGTTGTTTCAAAGAGCTATTCATATATGATAGAATGTACTCATTATTATATTTATATGCTCAAAGTATAAAACATCATTCTAGTGTTTCCGCTCCTTGAAGTATTAAAGTCAGCATGATGCATGTATTGGCATGATTCCGCGCCTGCCATATGGCATTATATTTTATAATCTGAATCTGATTGCTCAAAGAAATGTTTTTATGAATCCGCATATCTATCTAGGTATCAATAGTACCTACTATAAATATATTCATCCATTCATCCATATATATAGATATATATATATATATATCATTTATTCGTGCATAGAACACAAGCATACAATATAGCAAATGTAAGTAATTTTTAAATAATTAAGTAAATTAAGTAAATAAATACAAGTTTAGATAAGTCAGTTAATTGAAAATTTTAATATAGTGTCTTTGATCTCAGCAAGAGTCCATTGGTCGAGATGGTAGACACCCTGGGCAGCAAGTGAGAGTTCCCTGATGGCCTCTCCAGTTGTCTTTGAACAGCTGTCTTCACTGGGGATGGGGCATTTCAGTTGATGGCCAGGACGCCAGGTGTTAAAGGGACTTGGGCTGCGCCATAAATCTTATTCAGGTTCCTGGCAGTGATGCTTCTGACATTGGACCGGACTGTCTGTATCAGTTGTGAGATGGTGCGGTTTTCTCCTCCGGTTATGCTGTTGATCATCTGCACAAACCTGCATCCAATTGCATTGTCAAGGGGTTTACTGTGAGCAATGTATGGGAGCAAACATCGGTGTGTTTGCCGGTCTAGATTCCAGACTTTTCTCATGCATACATTCCATGCAGTTTGGTACTTGGTTATATTGCTATCGTCAAGTATCCAGGAAGCAGCACCATACATGTGAACACACACCGAGTCAAAGATTTTAGTTTTCACATCACTGCTGACCCCAGCATATTTGGACATGACATAGTGAAAACGTCTGATCAAGTCCGAGCGTTTGCTTTCCATTTCTTTACCTTCACTTAGATTAAAACTGATAATCTGGCCTAAATGCTTTATACTGTCCTGACATTTTAAACCAGAGCCATTCATGACAATCTTAAAATCCTTGTAATACTTTGAGAAGCACATTAAAATTGACTTAGCAGGATTAAACTGGATACTGTACTCAATTCCAAAGGCTGTGCATATATCCACCATTTTCTGTAATCCATTACGACTCGGGCATAGTAAAGTGATATCATCAGCATAGGAGACTACTCCCACGTAGGTGCCCCCTATGTGACAACCAATTCCACTCTCCTTCAGTTCATTAATAAGCTCATCCAGATAAATGTAAATAAAATAGGCGACAGCACTCTCCCCTTGCTTGACACCATTAGAGCAGCTAAAATACGCAGTACTCACACCATTCCAGGTTGTTCTCAATTGCTGTTTTTTGTACATATCGAGTAAAAGTCTTAAAACTGTAAATGGTAGTTTCCTCTTCATCAGGACATGAAATAATTTTCCATGGTGTACTCTGTCGAAAGCTTTGCTTGCATCAAGCATATATGTAAATACTTCCGAACCCCTATTCATGTAGTATGTAGCAACTTCTTTTACAACAAAGAGCACATTGATGTGGAGTGTTTTTTGCTTAAAAGCAAATTGTAAGTCTGATGATGCTAACTGAGGAAAAATTTCTTAATAACAATCCAGTCAATAATCTTTGTGATACAGCTTGCAAGCGATATTCCTCTATAATTGTTCATATCACTCAAACTTGCACTTGTGTCTTTTTGCAGCGATATAAGTGATGCTGTGAGAAATTCTTCTGGAGTAAATCCATGAGTAAAAATAGCAGTAATTAAGTGACATAAGTAAGGTGCCAGAATATCCTTAGCATAAATTATATGGTTTGACCAGAGGCCCGGCCCTCCATCAGATTTGTCATGTTTTAGCATCTTAACGGCAGACAAAACATCATCCCCTGTAATATTTAACTGTCTCTCTGTGTGTAAGCCTGCGTTAATACTCTCTTTTAATTCATCCATTGTAGATTTATCAGTTGGGACAGAGTTATAAAGTGCCTCATATTTTTTACTGAAAAGTGCAGCAATATCCTCATTTGTGGAGGCGGGCCCTATCCTGGGCGTTATCCTATTAGCGTTGCTGTCCAGTTTCTTCAGTTCCCTCCAAAAGTTCCTACTGTCTACATGGTAGCTGTCTATCTATCAAGTTGTAATGCTTCTGTTATATTTCCATCAATCTATTCATGTTTATACACTTAATTCTTTTATGACAGTCTGCAGTGGTATTTATCTTCATTATCAAGAGCCCCAGGATTCAGGAACACTTTCTGTCTTTTCTAAGAATGACTTTGCGGTAGGATGTCACAATCATCTGTCTGAGAAAAATCCCTGCCTTTTTGCGATGTTGCAAATGTTGCAAGGATTTTCTGAGAAAAGGAGATGTCCATCTTAGCTGGGAACAGTTTGGATTGCATCCATAGTAAGTAGGTTTTTATGCCTTTACAACATCGTATTATTGTCTTCTTTTTTTTTCACAGACAAAAATGCATATGCAGCATTTATGTAAGTCATTTGTGCTAGTTTGGGTGACTGATGGGATTTGCAGAGATTGCGTTCTCAAGATGCTACTTTGAAGCACTAAGATACATCTTTTTTTTTAAATCCTCATCTGCGTAAGGGTAACTAGTTGAGCCGAACATATTTTCGGAGAAATTTAATGGTTTCTCCTCATTTGCTAAGCTCAGGCCAAACATAACCTCATTGCCCTGATGCCTAGAAAAGACATGCTTACTTCTTTCCTCTCATCACTCTAAAATTTTCAGACAAAATTGGTTTTTTTGAAAAACCAAATTTCAATGCAAAAAACCAACATGGATTTTTTTAAATCATCCTTTAAAGCAAATGATTCCACAGCTGTTTTACACTGGTCTTAGTGGTGTATTCTGCATCTTACAGGGTGTCTACAGAAAAAAAGGACAGTCAACACAATTTAATTTTGTTAACAGTTTATTTTATGCCAAGCATCACTATCCAAGAAAACATGATTTGCATATGAACAGAAATATCAGAACAATCAAATTACCCAATATTCGTACCCCTTGCTGTTGTAAATTTCTGCAGATGAGACTGAAATGATGCGAATACACGTTTGATGAGCTCCACCAACATTTTGCCCCATGCAGACATGATATGGAGGCCTTTAACATCACTGAGAGGGTCTTTGTGAATGTTGTTATAAACATTTGCATTGATTCCGGCGCTCTAATCAATGACTATTTGAGACATTTTTCTGATTTTCTTGTCATCAGATGACCCCATCTTGAAGACCAAGTGTTTCTTACTGAATTTGAATAATCGGCAGCTGGAGCTTCAGCAAATGTCCCACTACTAGCAAATGATTCATTCCTTCCCTTACCGTGGTCAGCTTGGAGCAACGCAAGCACTTTTGCATATCATGCTTCCACTTTGCCCTTATTAGTGTCTTATTAGGCATAACATGGTTTTGTAATGATGCAAGCCTCACATGGAAACAGAATGTGCTATTCAGCTTTTCTATGAATTGTCCACAGTTTTTCAAGGCATCTTCACCTTTACCTTGATTCCAAAAATTCCATGCAACGTCAATCTTTACGATGTCTTAGATAAATAAGTGTATTCTATATTTTCTAAAAACGAAAGTTCACATATCTGTGCCCGGACACAATGCAGAGAAAATGATTAACCATACTACCAGTGTAATTTTTGCAAATGACATCAGCCTTGGACGCAATTGCTACTTTTGACACAATATTTGATTTATATTTTTAATTTTGTGTCATACAAAACTGTAAAGGCAAACGAAAACGAAATTCAAATATGGTGTTTTTATAAAATATATAGCAGTGGAATGGAGAAGACAAGAGCGCTAAGGGGATGTAGTTGTCTAAAACTATTGCGTCAGGATTCAAGAAAGTGAGGCTTATGTAGGACTCACATCTGCCACTCTGCATGATGCTAATGATCCCTCAAAAATTATACCATAGCTTGGAGGTAGGCCTCCCAAAGGTCAGAGACAAGTCTGCACTGCCTTCTTAGCTTACTTCCAAGTTATTCTGAACACCTCTTGAGACGGCTGCACACATTTCTATTCTAAGTCAGGAGGTCTTGATGGCAGTTCATGTTTTCACCAGAAAATAACAGGTTGTTCAGTTTTAGGATCTAATTAACAAACCATCAGTCTGACGCTAATGGAATTGGTAGGTGTAAAAAGGTTGGTAAGATATTTGTTGTAAACAGTTTAATCTATTTCCGTTTTTTTTGGGTGGAATTTATTAAAATAAAAAAGTGCTTAAAATGTGAGAGGGTTGAGCATGTATGTGGTGGTGTTGTTATAAATGTAGGCCTATAATTGACATTCATCTTGTTCTTGGTGAGCGCAGACACTGTTCAATGATTATTAACACTTAGCGCTCATTAGTAATAAATCCAGGACAACTGATTCAGACTCCGTTTTTGGCACTTGGAGCTTGTTCAGTTGTAGTCTCTACTTATGAAAACATTCATTTTTTAAAATGGAATAAAAGGTGAAAGATGGTCCAATTAAAGTGTATTGCAAACATACGGCTTACATGATCAAAACAACAATGTCAGCTGATTTAGATGAGGCTGAGTAATAATTGCAGACAATTTTTCAAGGCATGCCGGCCTTGCAAATCACTGGTTATCTACCTGCATTTTTTGCCTCCTTTTTTAATGTTAAGCTAGTTTGGCAACTTGCATGTTGTCGACTCTTACAAATCTGCAATACCAAAACTGAAACTATCATTTGTTATAAATTTTATACAACCATCTCTTTATATAATTAATATTTTTAGCAGTGATATTCAAAATTATTACAATCACTCTATGTATCTGTCACTCAGATCTTGGCCAAGATGTGTTGACCTTTTTAACTGGAAGCATTAGAGAAACAGGGCACATTTCCACTCTAATCTGGTCTGGGAGTAAACATGGCAATTCATCTTGGTGAGCCACATTTATAGCTTGTGCGGGAGCAGGCCTCCTTCATTGGATAACATAGCAGATCGATCACGAGTTCCAACAGGTCTAGATGTCTTTTGGTGACCACTGACCAGTTCTTATTAGATGAGGTAATAATGAAACTCATCCTGGCACATAATTAAACAAGTTCACCAAATTTCCAGGGACCTGCAGGATATCTGAGGATGGGAACAGCACCAAAACGCAGTAGCAATTTAAGAAACAAATAATTGAATAGTTCTGATGATTTTGATTAGTTATCTTAGTGTGGTTGTCTGAAAAAGCCTAGGAAATTTAATGCTGTTAGACAGATGTCTGCATTGCTGGAATGAATATCTACATTGTTCCACCAAGACATGATTCAGATCATGTTTTTGCATTTATTTTATTACTGAGTGACTGAGTATACATCTTTGAGCAGGAAGACCCTGACTGTGATGGGTCATGAGGCCCCCTATAGAGGCTACAATGCACTCACTTCAACAATCTTTTTGGTAAAGGAGACTTTGTAAGAGGACATGAAGGTTGTGTCATGACCCCGATGTCAGCACTGTCATATGCCCATAATGGAATTGTGACATGCTTGTCATAGTGCAAGCTTGTCATACCTTTCTCATAGTTTGCAAAGATAGTTCCTGTTTGTTTTATTTTGTATACAGGCACTCACCTTGAGCATGTAGTCTTATGTGAGGGGGTCTCATAACAGAACCTGGAGATGGTCCCCGTCACCGCCGAATAACTGGACCTAGCCTGGGGGTCAAATATTCAGCCGTACTGAATACCAACTCCAGCTTCGGTACACCCCTAAACAAAGGCAGCCGCAATATGATCATATTGCCTGGCAAGCAGGGGCGTAGATTTTTCATTTTGGTAGGGGGGGGATGATTTCGGCGAACGCAACTTCGCGCAAGGTCCAACGGGCCAAACTTCGCGCGTCAGGGGACTTGGGGGCACATGAAACCAATATATATGACTTTATCTAAGATAATTTCTGAGACACAGATCCGTTGCTTATATATTCAATATGACATCCAAACGGTATGATGGAAAAAACAACTAAATATAACTGATAATTTCAATACTAATTTTATATATTTGAGAATCAAGGGGCAGAATCAACTGTCAGAGCAAAATCTCTGCCTTTTCGTATATGTAATGTTGCAAGATTTTTCTTGGAAAAGGACATCTCCATCTCACCTAGGAAGAGTTTGGATTGCCAAGGTATGAAGAATGTTTGTCTTTAAAACATTATGTGATTGTCCCACTTATTGTTGTTTTTTTGCAGATGCATTCTGAGGTATACACTGCCATTAACACGTCAATTATGTCGGTTGACTGATGATATAAGATATAAGACAGACAGTGTTCTCAAGAGTGTACAATTACATCATTATTAGGATTTTTACTCGCCAGCAGGGGCGTAGATCCTGGGGGGGGGGATGGGGGGATGCATCCCCCTAAGATGAGCCTGGGGGGGATGATCATATGATTACCCCATCTTACCCCTTACAGAATGATGTGCTTGTAACTAAGTCATTCTTGGAAAAGAACGAAAGTGTTCCCGGCACTGTTGATGTTGAAGAAAGTACTGTAGCGTAATATCAAGGCATATAAACATAAACAGATTGATAGAAAAGTAATGGATGCATTCTGATTAGGGGAATGACAGTAAGTATATTGAATCATTGAGGTATGGAAGGACGGACAGATGAATATATGGTTGGCCTAGATAAATCAATCTATAAAAAGCACTTCTTGATACAATGAGATTCAGAATATGAAATATAATGCAACTTGGCAAGTGCAGAGTCATACAAATATAGTCTTGAGAGCAGCATTATGTGAGCTTGAAATAGCCAAGAACGATGTTTTGTATTTTCACCATAAAATAATGAGTACATTCTATAAAGTGCTTTGAAACGACATGAGTCCCTTTTTCAGAGCTCCTGGCTTTTATTTCTATCCATATTCTGCAGCTTTTGGTGAGAGGATCAGAGAGGTCAGACAGTGAAAGGATCTTCATATAACAATTGAGTCTGACTCAGCTGTCCTGGATTTCCTAATAATCTAATTACTGCTCACTATTAACGACCAAACAGCAATGGCAACTGCTACATAACAACACCACCACATATATGCCCAACTCACCCACATTCTGAGCACTCTATATTATGAATTCCAAACCAAACCACCCTGAATTAGATTAAATTCAACAAACCACCTGCCTGCCACCAATGCCAGACTAATGCTTTGTTAATCAGATCTTTCAGCTGAACAGGCTCAAAGTGTCAGGTGAAAGGATGAATTAGGCAGTTAACACCTCCTGACTTAGAATATAAATATATTGAGCTGTCTAGAGGTATTGAGAAAAACTTTGAAGAAGGCTAATAAGGAAATGAGTTGCAGGCTAGTCTCTGACCTTTTGGAGGCCTGCAACAAAGCTATGGTATTTTAAGGATTATTAGCATCATGCAGAGTGGCGGATGTGAGTCCTACATAAGCCTCACTTCTCTGTATCCTGACACAATAGTTTTAGACATGACTACATCCCCTTAGCTCTCTTGTCTTCTCTATACCCAAGCTATATACTTTGTCAAAATGCCGTCTTTGAATTTCATCTTCTTTTGCTTCTAAAATTTTTTATGTCACAACATTACCGGAAGAAAAACAAATATTTTGTCAAAGGTACCTGTTGTGTCCAGGGCTGTTGTCACTTGCAAAAATTATGCCGATAAATTGCTAGATGACTAAAGATGTTTACCGAAAAATGCATAGTGTCTAAATAATATATCTATTTATTATCATTTTCATAGCTGTGTGTTTTTTTGAAAACTTCGTTTTGCAGTTAAACCGTGACATCATCGGGTATCTGTCAATGTGATTGGTCTGGTCCTCAATCTGTGACATATCCGTTCAGATTTTGACATCACAGTTATTGACAAAGGAATTTGAAACTGTCAGGCAATGTTACTATTTGTGTACAACCACAACAAACAACGCATGTCAAAGCTGAGTGTTACACCTCATTGTTTTCCAAACAAATGTGTTGCTGTTTTTCACAAGACACCAGTCATCAAAATTTCAAACAACTTTGTCAGTAATTGCAAAGTTCTCCTTTGAGGCTAAGTAGTCTGTTTGGTTCAGTTACAGTTCATTGAAGCATCTTTCAGCCAGGGCAAGCCAAACAAGTGAAACATACATCATCCATGTGTCACTGCACCTTGTCAGTTTCCTGAAATCTGCGCTTGTAATAAACTAAATTATTCAACTAAATCTCTGACATTACAGTTTTGGAATGAAGCAAACTCCAAACTTGAAAACACGTAGCTATGAAAACGACAATAAAAATAACTACTGGAAGTTTGCAGAAAAATTCTGTAATCATCCTCTTCCTGATCAGAATGCTTTTCTGATGATTGGATAAGTCACAATCCAAGGCACCCATGTACACTCGCATTATTGCATGCACCCAGACAAAAGAGAGGCACATTTGAGGCATAGAAATTTTTCAGAGGTACAATTGAGGCACGTTTGAGGCATACTCAAGGCACATTTGAGGCATAGTCTACCAAGTGCAGTGTGCCTCAAATGTGCCTCTAATGTTAATGATGTGCCTCATCTATGCCTCCCTGCATAATGATGCCTCAAACATGCCTCCCTGACTTACCAAGAAAAGCATCTATGCCTCAAATGTGCCTCAAACTGGACTCTGTTTTTCTACCCTGTGCCTCAAATATGCCTCTCCAACATAGCCAAATTTTTGTGTGGCCTGAATTCCCCCTTACGCCTCAAACATGCCTCTCCTGTAGATTATATTAGGGTGTCTCCTTGTGGTGACCTAAATTTGCATTGAAAAGGGAAACCCCAACTAGGGAGCATGGTGCCAATGTTGTAAGTCACATTTTTACTTATACTTCGCTGTACATGTCATACTTCTAAATATGCAAGTTGTAGTTTTTATTGTAAAGGTGTTCTGAACAATTAGTTCAATTTATTTGGTTGTGTTGCTGATGTAACTCTTAGAATTTTGTGTTTTGCTCAACAGACTATATTATCACTCACATGACAACATGCTCTTTTGTTAGAAGTCAAATAACAATTTCCTTAATTTGACAAATAATCCTGAATGTATGTCAGATTGAGTGTGCCACCCATTTGGCATTTACATCAAGGTCATTAAGTTTACATTGTTTTTAGTAGGTTCTGCTTTTGTACCAAGTCTTTCCTTTGTTTTAGATAGAAGCACTATTTGAAAATTCAAATATTTGGCTCACTTCCTTAACTGTCAATGTGCCACATTCATGCCTCAGATATGCCTCTTCTGTACCTCCGTGTGGAGGTTAGAAATTTGGAACACCTCAAATACGCCTCATTTATGCCTCAAATGTGCCTCCACTTACATGATGAGCCTATGCCTCAAATACGCCTCAGTTATACCTCAAACGTACCTCATATGTGACTCAAAGATGCCTCTTCATTTGCATATGAGGCACATTTGAGGCACATCATTAACATATCTAGAGGTATATTTGAGGCATTATTAAAATTTTTGGAACGCCTCAAATACGCCTCCTATATGCCTCAAATGTACCTCGAAAATGCCTCATATATGACTCTTGCATATCTAATGAGGAGTTTGATATGCCTCCTTTACGCCTCCTGTGATCTCAGCTTATGCCTCTACCTACTCCATGGTGTGCCTCAAATATGCCTATTCACTGCCTCAAATGTGCCTCTCTTTGGTCTGGGGGTTAAGGTCTGCACTGGGCAATTCATCCTCACCTCTCAGTATAGGCCAGTGAACCTACCCTGACCACATGATATGGTGTTTTGTGAAGTTGTAACATAAAGATTAACTCTCCTCCGGTGTGAAAGACATAATTAACAGTTTGAGATCTCTAAAAGCAATTGAGTGGTTGGTTGAGTGTTTCATTGTTGCCTGTTAATTGTTTGAATGAGTTTCTTTGTAGAAAACCATAAACATTTCATTAAATCACATCGGAAAAAAAGCTGACAGTGCTTTAGAAATATTCAGTATTTTGAAGAGCCTGTTGGCAGGGCAAGTGTAAAAGAGTCCTTCAATGGGAGGATAGGGAAAGTAGAGGATTCCTCATATGTCCAAAATAACTTGCCTTAGTCAGGATCTGGCTTACGGAGTCCCACTTCCTGCATTCAAACACTTAACCAAATGCCTTTGTCTTTGACAACCTGCCCAGAGTATGTGAGAACCTGCCCCGAACGCTGAATTGAAAAAAAATGTCCTATATGACTTGAAGCTTTCGAATGACATAGGTAAATATTCACCTGACAGATTTAAATCTCTCCTCTTTTGATTTACAGTGGCAGTGTTTCAATTTGCTTTACATAGAAACAGTAGCCTCTGTAAGTTCTGCACAGTGTGACAAACAGCCCAGGTCTCCCCAACATACCTAAAAACAGACAGCAGGCAAAACAAGCATACACAGCTTGACAAAAAAGGCAATATAGTCAGGCCGTCACAATCCAAAATCTTCCAATGGACATTTTCTTTCCAAGAATAACCATGCGCCATCACAAAAGGCAGAATTTGCTCATGACAGGAGAGCTGAGGTACGGTCATTATCCAGCCCTTTCAGAAAGACATTTGTCTTGCTAAAGTATTCCCAGAAATGACATTTAGGTAAGAGTCTTGGATTGCTATAGAAGAGGAAAAAATAATATTGACAAGTGCATTTGGGACGACTAAGAGCTCCTTTCAAGAGAAGACTCTTGGGAGGCTACCATTCATGTTTTGGCCAATTCATCTATTCATGTAAAAGAGTAATTAGTACAAAACAAGATAATTTAGTAAAGTTAGTTCTATTTATTAAGTCAACCTTATTTATGTTATATCTGTCTTCATCGAAATGACATTTTAAAAAATAACTTTGTCAATAGTAATGTGCGATGCTTTTGTTGATGTCCTACAAAATTCCTAACATGAATGATGCTCAGACCCTATGTTACAACTTTTGCATAGCCTATCTTAACTAAGCCACTATTTCACTGAAATGTCTCGTTTCAGTCTTTTGAACAATTAAGGGCTTTCCAGAAACGTGAAATTTGAAATCATCCAATTTTTCTCCATTAACAGTAATGTTACATGTGGGTGGTTAGAAATAATTACTGAAATAATTAACACTGATTAACAGAAAATCATGATCCCTAGAATGTAGGGAAGTGCTGCCACTTTATTCTGGTGCATCAATATTTAAAAAAGTATTCCTCTTCAATGTGTTTTAAAAATAGGTTCTCTCAGTAAATTTTAGATGAATCTTCAAAAAACACAATTACCATATTTCAAAATAAAGCCAGAAATTTACCAACAAATTATTTCAATTTTGGACGTTAATAATTGAAGATCTGTTTGGACTATTTTGCAATTTTGAGTGATTACAATGATAGAAGTTTTGGAAACAACGGAATGCTACAATCCTAAATCTCAAAGTTCCAGAAGAGTCTTTCCTACTACATTGTGAACTAAAGGGTCCCCCACACGAACTGCCAGCAGTGTGCAATCCGCTGCAGCTTAGTTCAGCTCTCCTCTCCTCTCCTCCTTTAATCACAATGTATGTTTTTCATTACTTTTCAAAATACATTTTTATTAAGTTTCATTAAGTTTTTTTGATAGCGCCCCCTGATTCACCAAAATTGTCTTTTTGGAGTTGCCCCCCTCCAGTTATAGCTACAAGATGCATGAAGGGCTAAGAGGGGGTGTACCAAAAGGAGAGGTTTAGAATTAGGAGCATGGACTGATAGACCATTATATGACAGTGATCAAATACAGTGAAAATATGAAAGTTTTTACTCATTTATGGAAATGTGGGTTCTCTGATATTACATTTTAAGGTCTTACACATTGGAGAATGGTGTCCTAGAAAACATATTGAAAGGGGAACATTGGAAGTGAAGGCAGTATGTAGCAGCACTGTCTGGAAATTTTACACAGTGTGTAATTTCTGTCATGTACAAATACTATATCCAGCTTAGCAACAGATAATAAAGACAGTCTGTGGATTTCACTAAAACATTATCACATTGTCACCAGAATGTTGTCTTGCAATTACCCTATGTCTGTTCAAATACTTCCTCTTAGTCCCGGTCTGATAATGTCATGCCTGGACAATGAGGCTGGTAATTCGATATCAAAGGATGATGGCCAAAAGATCGTTAAGATAACAGAAGGCCACTGGAGGATCTAGAGGAAGAAACAGGGGAAAAAGACTCCTTTCTGCTAGCAGAAAAACTACAATGGTCACCCATTAGGCCTAGTTAGTCCCCAAATTAAATGATGTATTGTTATCGAAATCATTCAATTGGAGATTTTGGATGGCCTGTCACAAATAGAGAGACAAGGTCAGATATATGTGGAGGACACCACTGAGAGATGACTGCCATTGAAATGGAGTGATCAAAATCAGAGGCTGCTACGAGTAATTTTTCTCAAAAAGAGACCTCATTTTGTTGCCTTTCGATACAAGAACTTAAATTAGAATGAAAAATAAATTTTCTATCTGACGAATGGATAGATAAATTATACAAAAGAGAATTCAACCATTTATGGATCATCTTTAAAGATATTTAGGATTTGACAAAAAATCATATCTTAGGCTGAAATCTTAGTTCGTTTTTGTATGGCAGGAATTGATGCTTGTCTGGCAGTAAACATGGCAATTTATCTTGTCACAGCCATTTACAGCTTGTGTCGGAGCAGGCCTCCTTCATTGGATAACATAGCAGATCAATCATGAGTTTCAATTGGACTGGATATCTTTTCAAGACCAGATCTTATCAGATCAGGTAGTAATGAAACTCATCCAAACATAGAACTAACTAAACAGGTTCAGCAAATTGCCATGGACCTGTAGGATATCAGAGGATTGGAACAGCACCAAAACGCAGTAACAATTAATGGAAGAAACAAATAATTGAATAGTTTTGATGATTTTGATTCCCCTATTGGGGGCCTTTTTCAGACAACCACACAAAGATAACTCAACAATGCACTTACTTCAACAATCTTTTTGTCAAAGGAGACTTCGTAAGAGGACATGAAGGTTGTGTCATGACCCCGATTTCAGAGGTATATTTTTATCCAAATATGACATACCCACGCATGCTCCAGAGCGCACATACACGCTTTTGGGACTCGTGAATGTGCAAGATTTGACACATACACGCGTGTGGATGTGCCACAACGTGCACCCGTGATCAATCTGGATTCGTGTACATGCTTTCCAGCGCATTAGTGGACATGCTTTCCAGCGCATGAGTGGACATGCTTTCCAGCGCATTCGTGGACATGCTTTCCAGCGCATATTGGTAGTTTACAGGGGCGGATCCAGGATTTTTTTAAAGGGGGGGGGGCGCGGCGATACTTATAACATTGGAGTCTCTAAAAAAATGTTTTTTCCCAAATAGCTTTTTATTCTGAAGGTTAGCCCAACATGGAAATTCATTAAGTACAGGCAAAAAATAGAACTATGGATTACTAAATGGTCTCCTATCATGGTAGGGGAATTAGGGTCTCATCCAGATTTTTCTTATGGCCAAGGGCGACCATGCAGGGTCTCATCCAGATTTTTCTGATTTCTGGTTTGGGGGGAGGGAATTCTGAGAAACCTGCAAGCGCCTCCCCAGCTCCCCCCCCCCCTTGCAATAGAATAGATACGCCACTGGCCTGAGAATCCCCTACAAAGCATATTTGCATACATGCAATACTGCGCTGGATTGCATGTCCAAGCTTGCGCTGGATGGCATGTCCAAGCCTGCGCTGGATGGCATGTCCAAGCGTGAGCTGGATGGCATATCCACGATCGCACATACACCTGCGCGTCAATGCAGGTCTACCCATGCGCTGGATGACATGTCCACAGGTGATCGTGAACACATATACACGCGTGAGTATGCGCGCAATTACATGTACACGCACGTGTATGTGCGCTCACTACCATGCGTGGATGTGCCATATTTTGATAAAAATATATATGGATATTGACTCCCAGTTCATCTTTTCACATGACACTTTAAGCTAAGGTCTCATTAACAAAGCATTACTCGGACACAAATGGAATTTGCAGGTTTAAAAAAGCTGGTAACTGGTTTGTTGTAGAACATTCAACCTAATTAAGGTTTTATTTTAGAATTCATTAGAATATATATATAAGAGTGCTTAAATTGTAGGTGAGCAGGGAATAAGTGATGCCAACTTAAGTATTTTTTATATCCGTAAAACAATATGGTACAAGTTACAATTTTAAAGAAATTACGTGTTACATTAGCTCAAGATGGCATTGAAAAAGAAAACATATTTAGGTAAAAGATTGGTTACATGTTCAAGCACCGTTTTCCTATTGCTATTTCCACCTACTCGATGCAATCATTTGTAATGCCTCGCTGACAAGCCTTTTATGAAATCTAAAATTCAAATCATCATTTCCTGGAAACTATAATATTTTGGCTTCTGCTGACATGAGAAGCAATAATGGATCATTTGATGGGAATCGGAAATGCTTCAGTTGTATTTATTTTAAACGAGAGCCCAGTTACACTCTTTAAATAATTACAGTGTAAATACACAATTGTGCTAGGTTTTCTAGAGAAGACAGAAATTTTAGTATTTGTTTGCGACATGGTTCACTTTTTTATGCCTGATATATGTTTAATTTACACCAATTTATGAAGCTGAGAAACTTTCGATTTCAAAGTACAAATACCAAATCTAACCAACAGCATGCAGAACTGTGAGATTAATTGCCTGCAAAACAGTTGAATTTCTTACAATTATCAAGTCTTACCAACACATTTTGTGCGAAGAAACCACTTTAACAGCAACAGGCAGAGGAATTTAGAACTAATGGTCTGAAATCATCTTCAAGAGGACAGTGCAAACAAGTTTAGTTGAAGTTCAGTATGTCATTTTCTTCTCTTTCTTCAACTATATTCATTCATTTGATATTCAATACAGATGCATGACAAAGTGGACATTTTTGAATGGTGTCTCATCCACTGATATTTCTTGATCCTTGTGAACTCTTGTGACACACAAATCAGGCAAAGCGTTTTGCTATACAAACTCAACAGTGGAAAGGATTTTGTCTAACTTTGAAGCTGGGTATCTTCTGCAGTATTGGTCCTGTTGGATGGGGTCACCAAGTACACTTTTTGAGTGGAAAGAATCCTTTGCCTGGATTTTGGAGATGTATGATCTATACTATAACTGGGATCTATGTATCTTTGTGACAAGATTTCTCCCTTTTTTAAATTTTCGAAGTGTTGCTTCACCGTCAAAGTTTTGAAATTTTCATGTAAGTCTACATGAAGCTTCGATATTTACAGCTTTTCTGAGATCATCACTCATGTATGGAAGCTGTTAGTATTTGAATTTTTTTTGTTTTCTGGGTGCACTTTCAAAAATTATCCATTAACAATAAGGAATTGGTCATCCACATAATCAAACAAATGTGACACATGGAATTGTGCAGTTTCTACATCACAAATGTACTGCTTTTCGCGGATATCATGGTTATATCATGTGTTTTCTGGTTATCGACAAACACAATGTCATGACATTTGTATTAGTCTAACCCTTTGAGGATCAGAAATGAGACCAACTTTTTGCCAGACAGCAACAGATCTCAAACTCTTAACTCTCAGCTGTTTGCTTTCCCAGACTGCAAACTGCCAGTGATGGGAGGAAGCTCCACAAGTGTCTGACCCACTTTAATTTTTTACACTGTTTGTCAGATGTTTTTTAGCCTGACCTTTGAAGGAAATACAGTCTGGCTGAAAACATTCTGAAACGGCATGTTATAGGGAAGAGAGAGGACATCTCCGAGACAAGTATAAGCCTTTGAAATTAGACAGAAAAACAGAAAGGAAGAAGTGGTCCAAATCCATGGGACATTAAATGGACGTTGTACAAGGGGTTTTCCAAAAGTTCTGTCCAACTTGCCATAACTTTTGCAATATTTGATACAGAAATGTGATATTTGGGTCAGATAATATTGAAGTAATTTGCAAATGATCCTGAAAAAATCAGATCATAGAAACAAAAACAAATGGTTAATTTGTTGTCATGGAAACCAAAAGTCATGAAATGCGGCCCAGGGCACCTTTAGAGACACAGATTCATTATATCTTGTCAAAAAAATTAATTTTTACCAGGGTTGCAGGACAAGAAACCTATTAAAAATAATCCCTAACATTACACAATTTCTTGTAAGAATGAAATATATTTAGCTTATTTTTTTGTTTTTAAGAAATTATGAGTTACATTACATGTAGTTGTAGATGGAAGTTAAATTTTTTTTTAAAGTTCAGCAAGAAGATTTGTAATATATTCAGGAATTATTTTTCTATTGGTGTTTCCGCCTTGTGTTGTAATACCTCGCTGGCAAGCCTTAAATGAAATCTACAATTCAAATCATCATTTCCTCGAAACCAGAATGTTTTTGAATCAGCTGATGTTGGAAGCACTAATGGAGCATTCGATGGGATTCGAAAATGCTTTAAATGTAATTATGTTTAAATGTTTGCCCATTCAAACTCTTAAAAATGATTAAATACACAATTCTGCTGGGTTTTCTGCAGCACACAGTAATTTTTGTACAGGGGCGGGCGGGCCATGGCCTATATGTTGCAGAGGGGCAGCTGCCAAAAACACAGAGGGTCCATTACAAGTTGTTTAAAAAAATTCTAGAAAGAATCCAAAAGGCAAAACTTCACATCAGGTTGATGATTGTGCGATGCAACCAAAATAACTGAAATGGACTGGGCCCTCTCGAATGGGGGGGGGGCAGCCGCACCACCCTTATAATAATTTACCAAATATTATAGCATGGTATAAGTAGTAATTTGATTTTCTCACTTGAAATAATTGCAGACAGTCGAAACTTAGGGGCCCCTTGATACATTTTGTCACGCGGCCCAGATTTGCGCAAGTCCGCCCCTGTTTGCAACATGCGACATAGTTCATTCATGTCATATATATTTGATTTTCACAATACAGTCTAAATTCGGGTAGGTAAAAATTGAATTGCAAAAGTAAAACATCCAAATCTCACCAGCATAATTTTGAAAGTGTCTGCAAAACAGATGAGGTTCTAACAATGACTTAAGTCTTTATATTATTTTGTGTGAAGTGACCACTTTTGACAGCAACAAACTTTCACTATAGAGTTGTCTATGTAAAAGGACTGATCTGAATCATCTTCAAGATAGAGGGCTGCGTGAGAAAGTTTATTTGAAGTACAGTTATTTACTTCTCTTTCCTACTTTATTCATTCCTTTCAATATCCAAAACAGAAGCATGACAAAGTAGAAATTTTGAATGGTGTCTGATCCTTTGATATTTCCTGACCCTTGTGAACTCTTGTGACACACAAATCAGGCAATGCGTTTTGCTATACAAATTCAACAGTGGAAAGGATTTTGTATAACTTTGAAGCTGGGTGTCTTCTGCAGTATTGGTCCTGTTGGATGGAGTCACCAAGTATACTTTTTGAGTGGAATAAATCCTCTGCATTGATTTCAGTGATATAAGTGTTTGCAACTAGCTCATTGATCTATACGGTTTTCGGGATCTATGTAGGCCTATCTTTGTTACAAGATTTCTGTCTTTCTTAAATTTTGAAATGCTGCGTCATCCTTGTATCTTTTAAATTTTCATGTAAGTTTATGTTTGGCATTCACAGCTTTTCTGAGATTATTAATGAAAGCTGTTAGTATTTAATAAATTTCTGTTGTCTGGAAGCACTTTTTAAAAATTATATCTAACAATTAGTAATTTGGGAAGCATAACTGGTCTTCCACCTCATCAAACAAATACGACACATGGAAGGTAGCAGTCTCTAGATCACAAAATTTCATTTACTGCTCTTTGCTGAATTTTTTGCGAGACCATTATTGAAATAATGTGCTTTGGTTGATTTGGTGGTCATATTGCCCAAACCATGTGTTTTATGGATATCAAAAAGGTGCTAGTACCAATGATCTGTTATACCAATTATCTGTTTCGAAGCATTTGCCCAGCTGGCTGGCAGATTGTAAGCTAGGATTTTCCCAGCTGGCAAATGTCAGCTGGCAGTCTGTTTTTGACATTCGACCGATGAAATTTGTAGTCAGGTAATATGAGAAAAAATTATTCATATCAGCTGGCTGGGAGGTGCTGAATGGCGCTTGGGCTGGCTGACAACCCAGCTGGCAGCATAGCAGATATTTTCTCCCACTTGCATAAAAAAATGAATGTGAGTGTCACAAAAGATGTTCAACCAAGACCTTACACTGATATGGGCATCATAATAACACACTGTCATGAGGTGCCCATGTCTAACCCTTTGAAGATAAGAAGTGAAACCAACTCTTTGCCAGGCAGCAACAGATCACAATCTCACCAGTTTGCTTTCCCAGACTGCAAACTGCCAGTGATGGGAGGAAGCCACTTAAGTGTCTGACACATTTTTATTTTTTGCACTCTGATTTGAAGCTTGGTGTTTTTGCCTGAACTTTGAATGAAGGCTAATTGTAAGTCTGGCTGAAAACTAATCTGAGATATAAAGAGTCTCGGAGTAAAAAAATTGTAACCTTTGCTAAACATTTAAATATTGTATAAGATAAAGTAAAAAGGCCATTGACATCTTACCATATGTTTGAATTAATGATAAGGTATTCATCAGTGAAGATACATTCCGAGTTTTAGTTATATTATTAAACAAGAAATTCTTTTTTAAAAAAATTGTAGGAACCGTTCTATGAAATATGAGATTTATTCAAACTCATATTTTATTTTTAAAATATTCTGTTGTTTTGTTATGCATGTACCTCCAATGTACCTACTGCGATTTCACATTTAGTTACCTCATTATTAGGGATTCAACTCCTCACAACTCCAGTGATTTTCATAAGCACATGAAAGGTGTAATAGTCCAAATATGCAACCCAGAATTAGTTTGTTGTGATAGAAATAGAAATTTCATGTTTATTGTTCATGCATGACAAAGAATATAAAAGGGCTTCTCATTGCCTGGTTTGCTGTCTGTGTTTGTAACACCCCTGTAATTAGGCAACAGTGTTGTTTGGTCACATCTATTATATCATCCCAGATCTTTATGTATACATATACAGTACTTTTATTTAACCAATTTTCTAAAGGAAATCTCTATGATCTTCTATGGGATATGTTCCAGGTGTGCTTTGGATATGGTCCCTAATAACTCAACCCTGAACACCAAGCAGCTGCTCACTCAACCATGACCTTGGTGCGATGGGGGTGTAGCTACTTCCATATCAAGAGGGGGCAATATATACTTGATCTGAAAATTGTACTCACAGACACCTCCTCTGTGGTATTAACACCCTCCTAATATTGGAGGTCAATCAGGAAGGTACTCCTAACATAAGGAAAGTATCTCTGCAAGTCCAACTTCATATTGGCCCCCTCCAGAAACCCATGTAGCTACACCACTGTAGTACACATAAATTAATGACAAAGCACTTTGCTGATGCTTTGTGGCCAATAAGTTAGGGACTTCACATGTACAGTATTTCTTCATTTGGAGCTTTTATCACAGATCTGAGATGGTCCCTACAAAAAGACATATATAATGATAAAGGCTATATTCTCTTCAGTAACCTCAACCATTATGGCAAATGATTGCTAGCCAGATCATGGAATATAATCAAAATCTAACATTCTTCTAAAGACAGATCCAGCATTATCTGGTTCCCATATACAACAGTCTATGTAAAAAACAAATCATCTCACCTGGTCAACACACACCGATGCGTAGTGTTTATTAACTTTTAAAATGTTCAAACGGACTGGCAGCATTTGAGCCCCGTGGCAAAATAAGTCAACGGGCACCGCCGTCCCTACAATAGGCTAGAGTTACTGCAATTAAAACAGAAAAAACACTACAAGCCTAAATTGGTAAATTGTTAATATTAGGGTGGGGGCCTTCACATGAGAGTAGTTGCAACAGACAATCATGAGGATGATAGCAACATCTTACTGTTTTCTCAAAACTTTTATTTTTGGACATCTTGCATGGGCCCCCCTCAGTGGATGGGCCCATGGCAGTTGACACTTTGCCATGTAGGCCAGTCTCCCCCTACCGCCGCAATGAAAAATAATGATACCGCTTAACTTAATAATATTTTAGAAATTTAATATGATATCTCTTTTTGCATGCTACGGTGATTAAAGTACTAGGAATGACATCAAGCATGTAATTTTATATTGACCACGCAGTTATTACATGGTTTTATGGTGATAAATGCAAGCCAGACATGAAAATTTAATATATATCAGCTTCTAAGAAGTGTTTAGATTTTAAAATTATCTTCTTTTTTAACTTACATTGCATACATTAATAATGTGCAATGCAAATCATGATGATGACACATCACGGAAAGGTCTAGCTTGGTAATCGACTTTTAAAAACAAAAAACAGCTGCTTCCACCATTGCTAGTTTTGACACAAGAAATATCATGGCCTTTTTCCATTTAAACGTTATACAAAATTGAAAAACTGAAAAGAGAATATTGAAGAAATTCAGAAGAATTAACATCCTGTCTGGTGTCTTATATAGTATATAACGTCTAAAGGCAAGAAGTCGCTTGAAACTACCCTGTGTCAAGATTGAGAGATGCCATCTTCTTATAGGACTTGCATCTCCCAGTGTTATTCTCCCACTCCGCATATAGTGCTAATAATCCCACAAGCTACTGTACCTTGAGGGGAGGATTGTCATTGGTCAGAGACAGGTCTGTATTACCTTATTAGCTTACTTCCTTGTTATTCTAGACATCTCCACATATTTTTGTTCTTAGCAATAAGGTGTTGACTGCCTAGTTTTCACCCTGTCTACCCCACCATAATTTTTGGGGCATTTGATATATTTTCTGGAAGCCTGTATCAGGGCAAAACTTAATACTAATTCAAAGATCAGAGTGTATGGTAATAGAATGCCCACAAAAACTTTTTGATAAATGCAGGAAAAGAAAAGGATTGATTGAGTTGTTCAACTTCATGGTAAAATACTGCGTTCTTGCAACTGCTAGGCCCCTACATTATTTCACTAGAACTGCTCTTCAAAAAGCTTAATGCAAAACCAATTTGATTTGTTCAATTATGGAGAAAACTTTTCAATCAGAGCATTTGCATGCATACCGCAGATGTTAGATTTCCATGGAATTGACCACCTAGCATTTAGAGTTGTAGGATCTAATCAACAGTGCATTAGTCTGACACTAATGGGATATGCAGGTGTGAAAGTGATGGTAAGTGGTTCATTAGAAACAATTTTACCTTTTTGAGGTATTTAAGAGTGCATTAGGGTCTTTTAGTTTCCAGAATGTGGGCGAGTGGAAAAAAGGATTCACAACTGCTACTAAACATGTTATTATCGAATGTGTAACATGCATGCATCATCTGTACAGTTACTTTACTGTACTATTCTATTCTAAATAAATCCTTATTACAGATCTCACATAGGTGTGCCACGTTCTTTTCAACTGCCACAGGCTCTTGTGATGTCAGTATCAGCATAATGATTTCACAGTTGGTATATTTCGCAGTTTCAGGTGTGTCACTTGGAACCCATACTGATCACACCATTACAAATCCACAATAAGCTGTTAGATTGTTGCTCAACATTGATTATTCAGTTTGATGTTTTGAATAAATCCAAAAGTTACAAGATCCAGCTATATATAATGCATGGATTTTGTGTATAACTGCTATCAGTTTTAGCACTTTCACAAAAAAACAAATTCATTCACTCTCACATTCATTTGTTGGTATGAGACGTTATCATATGCTGCTTTGTCTTTGCAAAAATAATATTCTCAGGAACCATTCAGCATTTAAGACCTAAGGGGGGGGGAAGTTTTGCTTGGGGGCATCCTTATCACTGATTTCCAGTTATGTTTATTTGATGATCGAATTCTTAGCCTCCTTGTCTGACCTTTTCCTTAATTTTTGGGGAGTAACTACCCCCCCCCCCCCATCTCTCGTCCTCTGGTTTGCCTATGCAACACCGCCACATCTACTTCCAAAAAATCTCCCTATCATCCCCATTCCAGTCATCAATTCTGAACAGTTTCTTTGGCGCAGATCTCACTTAAAAGGCTGAAAAGCCACAAGGTGCTGCCCTCAAGGAGAAATATCACAACAGGACACCATGAATGTCCATGATGGATCAAGCAAGTGGCTCAAACATATCAGTTTCACCTGCTCCAACTGAATCAAACGACCATACCAATGAATGCAGATTAATCAATTGTTATTCACACTTAGACAGCCCATAAGCCTGACTTGTTGGTAGCAGTTGGAATCAACACTCAAGCTTGGAGTACCAATAGTGATGTCAGTATTGCCATACTGACATCATCTGAGCAAATATTCACATGGAACATGGCACACTTATACGAGATCTGTAATAACGAAATACAAGTTTTTTAAAATGCTGTTGGATGTCCTGTGAGAATGTATGTCATTGTTACAGTGGACGAAAAACGAGTGCTTCCAGAAAAGCTGTTGGTGTACATCAATGACCTGACAACAGGCCCTATCGATTGCTTTGTAAAGAACTGTCAATTTGTCATTTAGCAACTTGTGACCTCATTGGTGAGTGACATGAAATGGTCAATGACTCTGGTTAATAACATAGGAAGTATCGTAATATGGGGTGAATATGGACAGAGTAGGGAAACATTTTATTTAGTCAAAAAACAACTGCTTCCTCAAAACTCAGGGAACTGATTTTTGGCAAATTTATAGCAGACATACCAGGTCACATTTCGGTCTAGTTTTATACTTCACGCAATGAGGAGCTGTAGTTCCTTAAAGTTAGTACTGCGGGAAGTGAATTCTCAGAGGCTTGTCAAAACCTTGCACTGCAAAAAGTATGAATACTAGAGCCATTAATCTTGCAGGAAACTTTTAAAACCAAGTTTTGACCAGTTGGGGGACCCGAATAGTAGACTAGATAATAGATTATGTATGTTTGGTCATGGGTTCAGATCCAGGGCAGTAACAAAATTTTGGAATCAACGAAAATAACCCTACTGATTTTCATTTGAATGTGTTGCGTGGCTATTTTATGAATGTACATGTATATAGTGGATTTAGTTCAGAATTATCAATCACTAGAAAAATTACTGAAAAACGACTGTTTTTTGTAATACTTTTCTGTTATTTAACACGTTTTTTAAAATTTACAAATCATCAAAGAAATTGATTTCAGATTTTCCTGAAAATACATTTTTGGCATGTTGAACATGTTTTCTAATGTTTACTCACAAGTAGCAATCACTTACAAATGCTAAGAAGTAATGATTGTGAAAATAAGGGAGTGTCCCGATTCACCCCAAAGTGTGGGGTGAATTGGGACAGTGGTTTTATGGACCTTGAGCATTGGAAATTTAAGATATCATTTCAAGCTCTTGGGGATAGTTAGACCCTGTGCTCGGACACAATTTGACACCATATCTGATTTCTACGTTTTTTTTCCTTCATACTGTGACAGAAAAAGGGCCAATTCTGTCCCAATTCACTCCATATTAGGGTATACGATTTCACGTACCTTCACAAAATTTACCCACAAGGGCTCTCAATAATCTTATTTGGACATTCTCCAGGATAACCAATTCTACAAAAAATTATATGACAAAAGAGATGGCTTCAACTTCAAGATTGTCAACTATCCATGTAGTCCCTTGCCCAAGTCTCAAAAGAGCCTTATTTTAGAAGTTGGCTGCACCCCATGTCAAACATTTTGACTCTGGTATCATTTTTTAGCAAATATTCTCTAGTTTAAGAATCTGCCTGTTGCCAAGATGGCAAATTTCCTGCAACATGCTTAATTTTGCATAATATGAGACAAGGTTTCGGTGTCATAAATTGACGCTTTCACTGGCGTCACGACGACTATCTATGCTTAAACAGCCATTACTCAATTACATATTGTGCCATTGCATAAAATGATACACCAAAATAATGCCAACAAGTTGCTCTATCTTATGGTATCCATGTAATGTGTCTGTGGTGCTTGTGTTGGTTTTTATGATGGCAGACATGAACCATTACTTAGTCTGCAAAATATAATTTTCCGAATCACAACTATCAAAATTTAAAAGTTTTTATGAAGGACACAATATTAAACCCAAGTCACTTGAATTAATTTTAATTGGTAGTCAATATTGTTAACTTTAATTTGGCACCTTGATTTGTATGTTTATTACAATACTTAATCCATTAAAAAATCAATAAACGGTGCTTCCCATGCTCGGAAATTGCTGTGCGAGCTTAAAATCAGCACATATATATTCCATTTCAGCTACTCTCATCACCAGATAAACTGTTTTAAACAAACAAATTGAGTATGGATGGATAGGCCTGAATCTCAGCTTTTATTTGACACCATGATTTCCATGTTGACTTGAATTTTAACCATGGAAAATAAGTTAAATATTGCTATTAAGGCTCGGAAATCGCATTACAAGCATAGAATTGTCATATATATATTCAATTTAGAGTGCCTTCATCCCAAGTTGAACCATTATAGACCAACAAATTGAATATGGATTGATAGGCCTGAGTCTCAACTTTCATTTGGCACCATGATTTGTATGCTCACTTGGATTCATAATCATGGAAAAGAAGAAAAATGTTTCTGTTCAGGCTCGGAAATTGCATAATTGAGCACAGAATTGCCACATATATATTGCACTTTCACTGCTTTCATCAGGAGCTAGCATTTCTAAACCAACAAATTGAATATGGATTGATAGGCCTGAATCTCAGCTTTGATTTGACACCATGATTTGCATGTTCACTTGAATTTACAACCATGAAAAAGAAGAAAGATGGTTCTGTTCGGGCTCGGAAATTGCCTTTTGAGCATGAAATTGCCACATTTATATTGCATTTCAACTGCTTTCATCGGTAGTTAACCATTCTAAACCAAAATAAATTGAATATGGATGGATAGCCCTGAATGTCAGCTTTGATTTGCCTTTATGATTTGCATGTTCTCTTGAATCTATAACCATGAAGAAGAAAAAAACTGTTTCTGTTCAGGCGCGGAAATTGCAAAATTGAGCACAAAATTGCCACATACACTGTATATATATTGCATTTCCACTGCTTTCATCAGTAGTTAACCATTCTAAACCACCAAATTGAATATGTATGGATAGCCCTGTATGTCAGCTCTGATTTGGCACTATGATTTGCATGTTCACTTGAATTTATAACCATGAAGAAGAAGAAAACTGTTTCTGTTCAGGCACGGAAATTGCAAAATTGAGAACAGTATTGCCACATTTATATTGCACTTCCACTGCTTTTACCAGGAGTTAACATATCTAAACCAACAAATTGAATATGTATGGATAGCCCTGAATGTCAGCTTTGATTTGGCACCATAATTTACATGTTCACTTGAATTTATAACCATGAAGAAGAAGAAAACTGTTTCTTTTCAGGCTCGGAAATAGCAAAATTGAGCATAAAATTACCACATTTATATTGCATTCCAACTGCTTTCATCAGTAGTAAACCATTCTAAACCAACAAATTGAATATGTATGGATAGCCCTGAATGTCAGCTTTGCATGGGCACCATGATTTACATGTTCACTTGGATTTATAACCATGAAGAAGAAGAAAACTGTTTCTGTTCGGGCTTGGAAATTGCATTTTGAGCATAAAGTTGCCAAATACATACATGTAAATTGCATTTCCACTTCTTTCATAACCATGTAAATTACAGTGTCAAACAAAAGCAGACATTCAAGGTTATCCATTCATATGCAATTGATGTTGGTTTACAATGGTTGATGCAGGGATGAAAGCCAGTAAATTGAATACAAAGTAGTTATACCATGAGTATCCTATATGTGGTTTGGGGAGATATATACAGCCGAGGTGGTAAACATAACCTAAGGGTAATAAATTCAAGTGAACATGCAAATAATGGTGCCAAATAAAAGCTGAAATTCAAGGATATCCATCCATATTCAATTTATTGGTTTACAATGGTTCATCTTGGGATGAATGCACTTGAAATTTAATACATATGTGAATCTTTTATGGCTCTAATGCGATTTCTGAGCCCGAACAGCAATATTTGTCTTTTTTTGTATTTACACATTCATGTTGCCATGTAAGTTCTGGTACCAAATCAAGGCTGACAGTCAGAGCTATCCATCTATAATCAAAATGCTGGTTTAAAATGGTTAACTACAGATCAAAGCAGTGGAAATGCAATATATATACAGTGTACGTGGCTATTTTTTGCTCAAATTTGCTATTTCCGAGCCTGAACAGAAACATTTTTTTCTTTCTTCTTCATGGTTTTAAAATCAAGTGAACTTGCAAATCATAGTGCCAAATCAAAGCTGACATTCAGGGCTATCCATCCATATTTAATTGGTTGGTTTAGAAAGGTTAACTACGGATGAAAGCAGTGGAAATGCAATATAAATGTGGCACTTTTATGCTCAAAATGCAATTTCCAAGTCTGAACAAAAACATTTTTCTTATTCTTCTGCATGGTTATAAATTTAAGTGAACATGCAAATCATAGTGCCAAACCAAAACTGACAGTCAAGGCTATCCATCCAAATTCAATTTGTTGGTTTAGAAATGTTAACTCCTGATGAAAGCAGTGGAATTGCAAACTATATGTGGCTATTCCATGCTCAATTTTGCAATTTCCGAGCCTTGACAGAAACATTATTCTTCTTTTCCATGGTTATGAATACAAGTAAACATGCAAATCATGGTGCCAGAATAAAGCTAACATTATGGGCTATCCATCCATATTCAATTTGTAACTTTAGAATGGTTAACTATTGATGGAAATAGTGGAAATGCAATATATATGTGGCAATTTTATGTACAAAATGCAATTTCTGAGCCTGAACAGAAACAGTTCTTGAACAGAAACAGTTTTCTTCTTTTTCATGGTTGAAATTAAAGTGAACATGCAAATCATGGTGTCAAATAAAAGCTGAGATTCAGGCCTATCAATCCATATTCAATTTGTTGGTTTAGAAATGCTAGCTCCTGATGAAAGCAGTGAAAGTGCAATATATATGTGGCAATTCTGTGCTCAATTTTGCAATTTCCGAGCCTGAACAGAAACATTTTTCTTCTTTTCCATGATTATGAATCCAAGTGAGCATACAAATCATGGTGCCAAATGAAAGCTGAGACTCAGGCCTATTCATTCATAATCAATTTGTTGGTCTATAATGGTTCAACGTGGGATGAAGGCACTCTAAATTGAATATATATTTGACGACTCTATGCTTGTAATGCGATTTCCGAGCCTTAATAGCAATATTTAACTTCTTTTCCATGGTTAAAATTCAAGTCAACATGGAAATCATGGTGTCAAATAAAAGCTGAGATTCAGGCCTATCAAAAAATACTCAATTTGTTTGTTTAAAACAGTCTATCTGGTGATGAAAGCAGCTGAAATGGAATATATATGTGCTGATTTTAAGCTTGAACAGCAATTTCCGAGCATGGGAAGCAATGTATGTTGAATTTTTAATGGATAAGTATTGTCATAAACATACAAATCAAGGTATGAAATGAAAGCTAACAATATTGACTACCAATTAAAATTAATTCAAGTGACTTGGGTTTAATATTGTGTCCTTCATAAAACTTTTAAATTTTGATAGTTGTGATTCGGAAAATTATATTTTGCAGATTAAGTAATGGTTCATGTCTGCCATCATAAAAACCAACACAAGTACCCCAGACACATTACATGGATACCATAAGATAGAGCAACTTGTTGGCATTATTTTGGTGTATCATTTCATGCAATGGCACAATATGTGATTGAGTAATGGCTGTTTAAGCATAGAGAGTTGTCGTGACGCCAGTGAAAGCGTCAATTTATGACACCGAAACCTTGTCTCATATTATGCAAAATTAAGCATGTTGCAGGAAATTTGCCATCTTGGCAACAGGCAGATTCTTAAACTAGAGAATATTTGCTAAAAAATGATACCAGAGTCAAAATGTTTGACATGGGGTGCAGCCAAATCTGAAATCCAGGTACTCAGGCAATATGTCCTTGGCATATAATATTCCAGAAAAGCCAGCTTATGGTGTCTATGCTTCTCCGAGTCGCATCATCAGTTTTGCCAGAGCTTGTGATCATTACAGTGATTTCTCAGTGAGGCACATTTCATTATGTGATTCTCTCCTCAGGCAGGGATATAAATGTAGGTCTTTATGCAAACAACTTTGTGGTGTTTTCAAAAAAAAAAAACAGTGTTTATAAAATATGTCCATGGCAAGGACAGGGCTATGACCTCACAAAGACTATTTCAGTTCAGTTTAAATTGCGTAAGCACTCGTTTTTCGTTTACTGTGACTGCCTTGTTCCCCATTATAGTGGCATCTATATAGGTGCATTCGTACAAGATGTCACTTCATGTCAGGTGGGATTTCCCAGCTTCCAACCATTCAAGTGCAGCATCACATTTGCAGCAGTAAAAAAAATCATGTTTTTTTTTCAGTAAATATGACAGTGACAATAATAACAATTAATGTAACAGTTTCCATAGTAAAACACAGTGGTACGTAACATTATTATTGCCTGTAAAGAAGATGTAAGAGACAGGTCTCCATGCATTGCCTTGTTAGATGATCTCCGCGAATCTCTTCAAACAGATCCACACATTTCTATTCTGAGTCAGGAGGTCTTCACGCTAAAATATGTCGGGACAAAATTGGTTTTTAAAAATCCATGTTGGTTTTGCATTGAAATTTGGTTTTTCAAAAAACCATTTTGAATCTAAAAAACCAATTTTGTCTGAATTTTTTTAGAGTGTTGACTGCCCCAGTTCATCTTTACTCCGGACACTTTGAGCTTGTTCAGTTGTTAGATCTAATTAACAAAGCATTAGTCTGACACTAATGGAATTGACAGGGGGAAATAGGCCGGTAAGTACAATGCCTGCTCATATCGGCATTCAATAAGCAGTTAATCTTATATCCAGTAGGAAAGCACTCGGCTGTAGGATTACAATATATATAGGCCTGGTAAGAATAACTGTTGCATTAACAATCAATTAATTATTGAGTGACCTCACCATGGCACTAATGATTTAAGAGTATCCATGAAATATTCAAAGATGAGTATTGAGAATATCATTACAAACAATTAAAAAGGGAATAGAAATTAATCCAACTGCAAAGATGAGGATATCAATATGTACAGGTATCTTTCTAATTGATTAAAAGTGGAAAGCATTAGTCTGACACTAATGGAATTGACAGGGGGAAATAGGCTGGTAAGTACAATGTAGTTTGTTGTGAGCCATTTAACCTAGTGTACCTAATCTTTTTAGAATGCTTTAGAAAGTAAGAGTTGTAGGTGAGTACTAGTAGGAACGGAACATTAAAGATACCTAACCGTTACTAATAACATTTAAGATGCTTTTAGCTCATCTGCACTGTATAATTATTTTACTCTCTGCACGAGTTGGCATCTTTGAGAATTAAAGTAACAGATTCAGTTGTCAAAGCAGCTACATTGCATAGCCTATAGATCAAAGAGGCATTCACCAAAAAGATTGGTCAGGTATTCAAATTTTATTTTTCTATTGGTGCTTATAATTATTCTGTTTATTAACAATAATAATTACTACTCTCTGATTTTCCTAAAAGGAAAGCAACAATGGGGCAACCATTAGAATAATCAGAGGAGGCTTTGTATTTTCCTCGATGGGTAATTATTAATTTCAAGATAGTGGCAACAGTAGATTTATTTATTTCTTATCTCATGCCTTATTTTGCTGCAGTTGCAAAAAATAGTTCACAATTGAATCTCCCTAGTCATTAACTTCAGTAATAACTAAACATAGGCTGCGCGGCAGCATACCCTCGGCTAATCAGTGGGTATTCTGGAGGCAGTGAAATCAGGAGGCGCGGGCTTTTAGGGGGCAAGGTCCCTAAAAACTTGAAATTTATGTCCGTTTCCACCAGGTCACAGCAAGTGCCATATTGAAAATCTGTAAAAATTTAAGCGAGAATCAAGGCCAAAATTTGTTTTGGCAATTTGTTGAATTTCCATCACCAAAATGTTTTTATGAGTTTCCCTGACTTTCCGTAACTGCAGAGCAGACACTTAAATGCAGTTAAAAAAAACTTAAGCAATACTTGATTTGTAAACAAAGACAGGGTTTTGAGGGGGGAGGGTTGGTCTAGTGGTAGCGTGCTGGACTGCCAATCGTTGGGTCCAGAGTTCGAATCCAGCTCTTGCCGGGTCACCTGGGCCTATGTTGGATGGCTGTTTCAATCATCCTTTGCCTCATTGCTGTGTCCTCTTCCTGTCCTAATTAATTAGCCTACCAAGTGCATGAATACAGGATGTAAAGTCCCAAACATCCATCCATCTTAAGAAATACTGTTCTTTTATTGCATGCAGAAGTTCAATTTTATTAATTTTAAAATTAGAATTTACTGAATATGACTGAAATTTGTCTTCACCCATTCTATGAAATCTACAGATCTAATAGTAATATACAAATACTGTATGTTATTAATGCAATGTTAAAATCCAGTTGCACAAGGAAATTAATTATTTGATCAGTCAGTCAAACAATTATTTAAGCAATCACTCAATCAGCAGATCAGTCAATCAAACCACCCTGGTTTTATACCAGGTTGCCACCCTTTAACTTCGGATAAAAACGAGAAATTTGATTGAATCTGTGATAAGTGATAACACATGGAAAGACCTTTTTTAATTAAAAAAAATCTGTTAAAGTCAGTTTAAGGATTCCATTAACACATCAATAAATGCAATTGATGTCAGGGAAAATATGTCTGGTGAAGCAGGAACAATCACGGAAAAACACAGAGAATTTGCTCCAAAGCTTACTGTGCACTAAATTATATAATTTTAGCCATCTTTATTTAGTTTCATTTCAAATATTAGCTCCAATAGGCCTACATGTAAACTAGAAGAATAATTCTAATAAAGCAGCTTCCAATCAAACGCTGGAACAACCTTGCTGACCACATTTACAAATAGATAATACAAACAACCAGGGCCAGGCGACAGTCAGATTATAGGTCCGAATTTATAACAATAAAAACGACCAAAAGCTCCGTAAAGTGGCACATTCAGTCCCATTTGCTGAATTTAGGTGTTTTTGACACTAAGACAATATGTCTGAATCTCTTGGATGACATGTTGATCTATCTATCTATCTATCTATCTATCTATCTATCTATCTATCTATCTATCTATCTATCTATCTATCTATCTATCAATCTATCTATCTATCTATGTATCCATCTATGTATGCATCTATCAATCTATCTATCTATATATAGATATCTATCTATCTACATGTGTCTATCTATCTATCTATCTATCTATCTATCTATCTATCTATCTAACTATCTATCTATCCATCTATCCATCTATCCATCCATCTATCTAGTCTATCTAGTCTTAGCTAATCTTATCATAAATTACAAATATGGAATATGGGTCTAAAAACAAATTATAGATAAGATGTCTCCAACCAAAACCATTGTAAATAGTAAGACTAAAACAAGGTTTATGCCAGTATATATATTTCTTTTAAGACTAAGCAAGTTGCCAGTTAATACAAAGGTTAAATGCTGGTCAATAGCTGTAAATAAAAACAAAACAAAAGAAACATGTCCCAACTCTGTGTACAGCCTGTATGGGCTACAAAAAGTCATATCTCAGCTTCTAGTTGGCCTAAATCTTTTATTCAAATTGGAAATTTCTTTATTTGTTCAATATAAAACTACAAAGTTGGTGTCAATGCAGTTTGGATATATTTCTAAGAAAAAAGAAAATTTGTTAAAAAGTTGAGGGTGCTGTGCACTGCTTTTGTGCTCCTTTGTTCCTAGCTTTGGTCACTGGACAGGATTAGTGACACAATGTTACATAACATGAATGGCTGGAGGGGAGGGGTACAATGAAGCACAGACATAGTGTCTCTAGGCCCATTCAACAAAAACTGGACCCCTTCCAATGATGACACTTTTACCCCCTAAACAATTAAAATGCTAAAACTACAATTGGAGTGAGTTTTAAAATGAATTAAAAGACAGATTTATCCAATAATGTTTTAAAATGTAAAATTATACGCTGAAATTTGCAGAAATGGGGTTTGCATGCCAAGTAATTTTCTTTAATAACCCTCTATATATACATAGTGCTCTTATTGCCAGTCTGTCTTATATGTTTTTCATTAAAGACCAAAATAAAAGTAAGCTGACAGTACTGCATATGTTAAAATGTACATAACTGATGTTAGATTTAAACCATTAAGTTAGAATTGAGATTTCTTGTCAAAGGATTAGCAGGGAAGACAATTACACTGTGACATAACATTACATAATCAAGACTTCTCCAGTGCTCCATTCAACAAAAGCCAATCTGTCTGATTCATTTACACTTAATTTTCATGCAAACAACTAAATAAAAGGGGCTGACATTTATTCATCTTCTAAAATTTACATCACTGAGTTTAGATATTAACCATAAAGTTATAATAATTGGGAGTTAAAGATTTAGTGTCAACATTTTAAAATATTAACACACAAATGCATGTTTTTGAATATACTTAATTAATGCTTTGAAAGTCCACATAACTATATATAAAATTTATATATTTCCTATTGATAATATTTCATGAGGAGAGCAGAAAAAGTCAAATTTAGACATTATTGACCTGGGCCAATATTTACCGATATATGATTATCTGAAAATCCTTAATATTTATCTAATTTTGTTAATATTGACCTCTGCTGCGAATAAAAATTTTCATATTGTTCAAAATCAGCATGATGATGATGTGAAACATGTCAGGTTTATTTTGACAAAAAATGTCAATGACTGGTATGACATCAGAAGGAAATGGAGAGTAAATAGACATTTTAATGATTTTTTGCATTTTTTCAATCATACATTTCAATGGAAGAAATTGCGACAACTCATGCAATGGCTGTGAGTATTAGTCAATAGTGTGTCTAACTACAATAAGACCTAAATTTAACTTACTTACTCATTACCATTTGGCTTTTCATGCAGAAATGTTGGAAAATTGGGATTTTTTCGAATTTTTGGGTTTTTATAAAAATTCTTGGACCAACATTCCAAATGATTAGAGATGTTTAAAGAAGCATAATTTAGACACCTAATTGGAAAATTTCATAGATTTAACTTCAAAATTAACTGAATCATACAAGTTTAAAATAATAGTATTTTTTCATATTTTTGGTAAATTGTCGTCCGTTCAACTTTCTCAGAGCATTTAGACCCACAAAAAATACATCTTGGGTAGTTAATACATACAATATGCAAATTTCAGTGTCAAAAGTACTGCTGTTTTTTAGTTCTGTCCCAGAAACAAAAAAAAAAACAATTTTTCACATTTTTCAATGATTGTGTGAAAAATATTAATGTCATGGGATTAGACCTATGAAAGGCTCAACTGGGATAAAAGATACCATATTTACCCAAAAATGATTAATATGCATGCCATAGTTTTGGCTTGACACCCAATACACAAAAAATATTTTTTCACATTTTTCAATAATTGTGAAAAAAGTATTAATCTCATGTGGATTAAACCCCTAAAAGGCACAACTAGGATAAAAGATATAATAATGTCCCAAAAATAAAAAGTATACATTCCGTAGTTTTGGCATTACTCCCAATACACAAGTGGGACGCCCGTTATCCGGACGCCCGCCCGCCCGCCCGCCCGCCCGCCCGCCCGCCGGACGGACAAATTTTCCCAAAGTAACTACAATACCCGTCGGCAATGTATACATTGCCGAGGTTAAAAAGTTATAATTGACTAGCAAAAATTAATGCTGCAATTATTAGATTTTATCTAGACTAAGTTTCACATTTCTGTAAAATTTCTTAATTACCCAAAAGGCTCAATTTTAGCAATTTTCATTAAGCCAATTTAAAAAGAGAATAATTTTAAAGATCGGGAAAGTCTTGAGGCTTGAGTATTGATTGGTCTGCTTCACAGATTTTCAGTGGACCTTTATTATTATCCCTCATGCTATGCTACACTGTATGGGGGAATCTACTTTTAGTCTCCATGTCATGGTTTCCATTAAATATCTCAAACACACCACCATGTACAATGCTCATCCTTTCCCAACATTCAAAGACCCCACTAAACTTGTCAAATGTTGCCATAAATTAATAAATATCATAACCCTTTCCACATCCCAAATAATTTTTCAGCTTGGTTGCTGTTCTTTTGGCCTGCATTCATGTTTATTTTAAAAAGCGAAGTCCATCCCCAGGTTTCTCTACATCCCTACAGTCATGTGTTGCACAATTGTGCACAGGCGGAATTATTTGGCATAGCTTACTAAAATTGGGATTCTGGTGGGTATAGGTAGATGTGTATGGGATATGGGGGATATGGAAGCATGGGGGATATGGAAGCAGTATACCTGCTCTTGTTCATGAGCAAAATCACGGCTGGTTGTAAATTGGATTTGATGTTAAATTGACTGCCCCCTGTTTATTAGTGTCTGTGCTGGATAAGTGAAATATCTCTCAAATGGGATAGAATTATCTGATGTAAAGAATTTTTAGTATACTCCAGCCCTCTCATTCTTTGTCATCAATTAACACTGACTAATTGTCCTGAGCAGTGGCATAACTTGGGGGTCTTGAGTGGGGGGGGGGGGGCACCTGGGGGGCACTCAATCCTCTGGGGGGCGCCCTCCATACTGACTGTATATTTTATCCAGAGTTGGAAAGTTCATAAGGGGGGCACCTGGGCGGGGGGCACAGGTCCAATATGGGGGGGCATACTTACCCTGTCTATCTAGTAACTGAGATATGTTAGAGCTGACATGGGATGGAGCTTTTGCCATGAAAGAATCACTAAATTAAGAAATTGATAGTTTCAGAAATTACATTTCCAGTCAATTAAAAATCAGGAGAAATCTCACTGTTCGTGAAAACTTATCAGCCTACTTCATATAATCAGTTCTTCAATGGGCTTTTAAGTTTGATAATTTCTCTCTGCTAAAGCTTTAATTGAAATTTACGTTTCCAAGCCTCCTTTCCTATAGAAGCAAGAAGATTCATTTCCGCTGATACGAGTAGCACTAATGGATTTTGAATACAGCGAAAAGGATATGAAGAGCCCTATATGAACTACATGTAAAGCCACTAAAGGAGTGCCGATGTTTCTATGATTCAATAATAAAATTCCATTACAAAATTTCACAGCGGATTAGATTTACACATAAAATTTTAAAGTGATGACCCAAATGTACAATGTACATTTTCACTCATTCGAAGTAATGGATAGAACTTGGGTACATAGCCTAAAGCCAGTTCAGGAGTGATATACATTAGTTAAATATAAATTCCAGCATATTTTACATGCCGATACAAGCAGATCATCCAACAGTGGTATATTACAAATGACCCAACACAACACATATTTAGGGGGGGGGGGGCATTTGGCCATGCCCCCCCCCCTTCAAAAATTAATGGGAAAGATAGGAAAAGCCGTGGAGCGCCCCGTATTCACCGCATATAATGCCCCCCTCCCAGGCCATTTCTAGATACGCCCCTGAACACAAAGTAGTGTAAGATGTGTTTTTAGAGTTGCATATGAAGGTGAAAATGAACAATAATTTTAAGCATTGTAATTTGGACTTAATCATTTTTGCACAAAAACTCCAAAACAGATGTTTCGTTCGGCATGATGACTTTCAAAAGTATAAAGGACTGAGATATCTCTGTCTCATCACAGCGATCATTTCATCTAGATATCTCAATTCAAAGTGTAATGCGCTACAGGGGCGGACTGGCCGCGTTTCGGGCCCCGTGGCAAAATAAGTCCGGGGGCCCCCAAAGTTCCTACCATTGGCGATATTTAAAAAAAAAGAGCAAAAACAAAAAAAATATGATAGCACATGTAGGATGCTAATCGCTAAAGTTCCATCAGGATGGGGAGAGATGTCTGTCCTATTCAGTTAATTTTGTAACTCAGGGGCGTAGATTTCTCATTTTTGAAGGTGGGGATGATTTTGGCGAATGCAAATTTCGCCTGAAGCCCAGCGAGGAGTCAAGGTCGCGGCCGGGGATTTGGGGGAACCCCTAGCTTATATATTTTAAATTATCTAAGGTAGGTTCTTAGAGGCCTGTATAGAATGTATTTTCTACATAACAACCACCTTGTATTATGGAAGAAACAGCTTAGCTTGACTAATAATTGTCAACACCAAGAAATTATAATTTGAAATTCCAGGAGGGGATAATCATATGATCATCGCTTGACAAAATTCCTTGACAAGAATAATGTATTATACAGTGGCCAATACGGATTTAGAAAACTCAGGAGTACAACTGATGCTATCCTAGACCTATCAGGAAATATTATAGAGGGAATAGATAAAGGAATGTATACATTAGGAGTGTTCCTTGATATGTCGAAAGCTTTTGATAGCATACGGCATGAAACTTTATTTAAAAAGATAGAAATTTATGGGTTGCGAGGTAAAACACTCCAATGGCTAAAAAGTTATCTTACGAATAGACAGCTAATGGTTCAATACAAAGACACTTTATCAGGAAAATTTCCAATTGAATATGGAACTCCACAAGGCTCGGTTTTAGGCCCTTTGATATATTCTCTCCTAGTGAATGATATGCCTAAATGCATGAAATTCTGTAACTGCGTAATGTTTGCAGACGACACAACTGTTTATGCATCTGGTGGAAATTTAAGGTTTCTATATAAGAAGGTTAATGAAGATACGGTGGTTCAACAGTAATTCTCTGTCTTTGAATGTAGAAAAATCTTGCTATGTGTTATTCAGAGGGGTTAATAAAAAACCAAACTTTATTGGTCATGTAACTGTTGACGGGAAAGAAATTAAGAAAGTAACAAGTACTAAATTCCTTGGAGTATATATCGATGAATCTTTAAATTGGAATATGCATGTATAACATTTGTCAATGAAACTGGCTTCTGGTATAATGATCATATGGTCTCAATATGTCTAAAAGACTACTGACACAAGATTCTAAGAAACTTTTATACTTTGCGAATATCCAAAGTCATCTAAGCTATGCTATAAGTGCTTGGGGTACCATGATTAGTGCTGTTAACCTTAGAAAAATTAGAGTTCAACAAAACAAAGCAATACGAGCTATATTTAATATCAATCAAAGAACTTCGGTACGACAATTTTACAAAAGGGCTTCAGTATTACCAGTGAGTGATCTCTGCCAACTCAACTTATGTAAAATTTCATTTAGATATATGTCAATAATATACTGCCAACACGTATTGAAAATCTCTTTGAAATACCCTCTCATCATTATCAAACACGTAACAGAAATATCTTAAAAGCAATTCATCATACCAGTAGTTCATACAATATCTTGGACAGTCACCAAAGAACTGGCTAAGTCTACCTGACAATATCAAATGTAAAAACAAGATGAAATTGTTCAATAAGGCTTTTATTAAATACAAGGTGGATCAATTGTAAAATTATTTGCGCTTAGTTTAATTGTGAGTAATGTGTTGGTTGTGACTACTCTTGACTAGGACCTAGGCATCAAGAGAGGCCAAGGCCCAAGCAAGCAGTGACTACAATCAATACTAATTTTTGATTATCATTATGGTTTAAAAAAAAAAATTATAAAATGTTTTACCCTTATTATCTGTTATGTAACTTCATATCAAAATGACTATAATATAGTATTAAATATGTATGTTTAAATATAAACTTATTCATAGATCAAGCAATTCTCAAAAATTGATATATATATAATTGATATTGAATGTTGTATTTAATTGCTGTGCCTACTCTTGACTTGGACCTAGGCATCAAGAGAGGCCAAGGTTCAAACAAGAGACAATTGCAGCTCTTTTTTATTACTGAGCACAAGGTGCCATTAATTTTTTTTTTTTCTTCGGGTTATTAAGGGGTGCACCCATCTTTTAGGTCATGGTATTTTATACTCGGCTTTCGTGGATGAATAAGACACGGATGCCCATGTTTGAAGCTCATATATTTATTCTAACTCAGAATCACATGAAGAAGGTGAATCACATGAAGCAGGTGAATCTACAATTAAACAAAAAAGACTATTCTAAGTACCTAGCATATACATGAAACAAATGAGCTATTAAATAAATATGATAAATTGATTGATGTAAGTTGATGAATAAAATGAAGAGAATATGATAAAATTAACTACTTACAGCAATATGAGTATTATCCACAAAAAACTAGTATGTCCAAATTATAAGTGTCCTATTGAGTGTCTATCTTTACAATGATTGAATTCTTAGGATATGGTGGTTATTAACAGTTACAGATGTGTTTACTATTGTTTGACTATTTGACACTTAAGCTGTGAAGATGAAAGAGATGGCATGTTATTTGAGAAACTGTGAATAATGTAAAATACTTTAATTATTGAAAGAATGAATGAGAAAATCTATGAAGAACAACAAAAGACGACTATGATCATGATCAAGAAATGATGAGAAATGATGATCATGAATATAGACATTTAATTAATACATTGGAAATAATTAGATTTGTTTATCAAATCTAACATGCATCTCCATCAAATTGCAATTTGCCAGTAACGCTGAACATTTTATATGTGATTGTATGTTTTTTGCTTTTTGAAAATAATCAATCAATCAATCAATCAATCATCCCCCCCAGGCTGATCCTAGGGGGGGATGCATCCCCCCATCCCCCCCCCAGGATTTACGCCCCTGATTTTGTTTTATCACGAAGTAATAAACCTGATGGCAAGGTTTTGCTTTTCCGTTTTTTTTCTGAAACATAAATACAGCATACTGGCTATGTTTTGTTATAACTGAATTGGTTTCTTGTCTAAAATTTAAGATTTTGTGATTAACTAGGTCGCTTCACATAGAGCAAACGGTACACAGTGAATATGCCATGTATAACTATTTGGCATATACAGTAGTCCCTGCATTATAAGACCGCCCCTTCTGTTCTCTCATGGGAGTGTGTCTCTCGTCAGAGTGCAAAACGCCCTAAAAATACTACTTAGTCCTGGAGGAAGGCAGTCACATAAGGCAAGTCAATCTAGAAAAGGGGGTCTTACAATGCAGGTACCACTGCACTATAAAAAATTTCGGGACAAAATTGGTGTTTTAGATTCAAAATGGTTTTTTGAAAAACCAAATTTCAATGTAAAACCAACATGGATTTTTTTAAAAAAACAATTTTGTCTGCAATTTTTTAGAGTGAACTCGAGCATGTCCGAGATTGTGGACATGAAAAACGAGCATAGGTATTTGTGTACAACTGTAATGTTTGAGCTTATTTCGGCATTCACAGGCATTTAATGTCATATATTTTCTTCAAAATGCTGCACTTCATCGCTGTAGCCTGATCCATCATTGGATTTTTGTGTCCATCTATTTCAAAGGACTAGCTGTAATATTCAATTTAGAGGTCGATCTTCAGAGCCCACACAATGTCGCAAGGTCACACACAATATGACTTTATCTTCATAATACAGCTCTGTAATTACCCCCTGTCTGTCTCACAAATATCCTTCCTCTTTGCCAGATTGACTTAAGTCACATCCAGCAGGTAATTATATTTCAAAGGATGGCCAAAGAAATGCATAATCTTAAAGAGGTCACCGAAGGTCACAGAAGGTCACATAAATATCTAGAGGAAGTCCGACCAAATTCAGCATATGAAGAAACAGGAGACAAAGGCACAAAGGCTGGATTTACCAACAGAAACTCCTATTGTTCTTAAATGGATACCATTAGGTATTATACGAAATCTCCCCTTATATATACAACACTGTAAAATTTGAAAACTGAGTTGATGCAATAATTTGAGCTGTCTGAGAATGTTAATAATTTTCAAGCTATGATAGCTCAATCCTATAAGTTGTCAAGGTATGATAGCTCAATGCTGTAAGTTGTCCAAACGAATCATAACATTAAGCTGTGAAAACATGAAAGCTTCAGTTGTTGCAGATTGCTTGACATCTCAGTCATGCCACATATAGCGCCATCTATAACAAGCACTTCTCATAAGACTGCATTTAGTTTTAAATAATTATTTACTTACAAGAAAAAATAACATTTATATTACGCTATCCCAGAGAAAAAATGAGTAGCACACCACTTTAGCTGGTTACTTTTTTATTTTTATCTCTCTTTAATTAATTTGTTGGAGTAATTAGATGCATGCTTTCATACGTCAACCAACATTTCCAAGTCAGAGTGTGTTCAAATATAGGCTTCTAGCACTGTATACCAACTGAGATGAGCCTAAGGCCATTGGGATTTATTCACAAGAAATTAATTTTTAAATCTCCTTGTGATGCAATGGTCTTTGTTGAATGCATCTTGGGCCTGTCCATGATGTGCTGAAATGAAGCATACTGGATCAGGTGGATCCCATTGAGAGATCAAACAATATTTCGGGATTACAGCCCATATTCATAAATAACTCTATAAGACAGGTCACACAAATATAAATGAAAAACAACTAAAAATAAGTCAACACAGCTCAACATTTTGAGTTGTGTCAGCTTGGATCAATAAGTCAACAAAACTCAATATTTTGAGCTGTAAGTCAACACAGCTCATTGTTTTGAGTTTTCTCAGCTTGAATACCTTAGTCAACATAGCTCAGTATGTTGAGCCATCTCAGCTCAGTATTTCGAGTTATCTCAGATTACAAAAATTAATCTATGTTAGCTCAATCAACTTGTGCAACCATCTCACTCAATCAATTGAGCTGAATCAGCGAGTCCGATTTTACAGTGAAGCCTGCTATCTGTCGGTCTAATCACTGCCAGTAACAAGTTAAGCTAAGGCCACACATAATCGATCTTTAGCTTCTCGGATCCTCTCAAGGCACTTTTTCTAGGGTCGGTCGGTAGGACAAAAAAAAAGGTGAACAATTTTTTTTTATAATGTCAACAATGCCTTTGAAAGGGGGACACATTTTTTTCAAATTTCAGACAAACCATTAGCAATTTCTTCCTTAGGTGAATTGTGTGGGTGGAAGATACTTATGCACTCAATTTCAGCCAGAGGGAACAATGAAAATATAAAAACATACTAAATGATGGGTCTATTTGTCCGATTTCACATGAGCTCTCAAATGCTTTGGATGATATTGTAAGTATCTCAGGACTTAATTTCATATGTATATCATATTGTTCTTCCTGACAGAATGACTCTAACCCTTGTGGTTTTGTGGTCCCTCTGGCATCAGTTGCAAATGTCAAGTTGAACAGAAAATTTTTAAGATATCTGGGCCAGGAGACTTGTTTAGCCTCTTCTGTACAACGAAGAGTCTTCTTTACCTAAAATTTGCATTTTACTTAAAAGAGTCAAAATATTTAAGACTTCTATCAGATATTCAGGCTGATATCTAGCAAAATTATCTATATTAATGTGCAAGTTCAACTTTTTGTTGACTGAAACAATTTTAATTTCTGTTAATTTTGTTTTTACTAAGTAAATTTTTCTATTTTGTAACAATTAAACCTTATATATATCAACCTAAGAGACTTCCACAGGTATGACACTAAATGTGATTGATAGTTGCATTATTACACCGTCAGCATGCAGATGATGAATGGCCAAGCTATATGAGGTATCACAATTACATAGCTTTATCTGGCTGCAAAAAGACCAATCTAACTGTTTGGAAGCATTTTGGATCAACCATCATGGTATTTGAGACAAGGGAATAAAAAAGCATTGAAAATTGAATTGCTCCAATACACCAAAATGTGACAAACAAGCTTGACTCTCCAGGAGCAAGAATAGGCTGGCCGATAATTATGGATGCCTGGGTATAAGTTCTGAATTTGTCTCAAAAACACCACGTTTTGGAAATATCTGAACAAGAAAAGCCAAAGTACGCTCACACGGATTCCAAGAAAGTAGCATTTTTAGTATTTTAGTTGGATATACCTCTAAGCTGTTCCTAAATCTCATCAAAGAATAACCAGTAGTGCTTAGGTGATGAAAAGTGAAGGTGATAAATCTACTTCTTTCAGCTACTGGCGTCAAAATAAATGAGTAATCTGACAGTTGCAGTTTGTACCTCGGGAACCTCAAATGTGCCAAGATTGGATTCATTCAGAATCTGTGGGGAGAACAATAAAAGTTCACACAAATGGAGGTCCAGGGATACTTAAATTATTACCCAAAGCATTTTAGGGCTTTTATATTGTTTTAATGCAAAGTTATGTAAAAAAATATATATCAGAATCTGTAGGGGAGCCCAAACTTTTGCACATGTCAAATTGGACAAAGAGACCCATCATATTTTTTTTATATTTTTATATTTTCATAGTTCCTCCTGGCAGAAGTTGAGTGCATAGTTATCCTGCACTCACACAATTCACATTTTTGCCATTAGACTGGGTGTCAAGTGTATTCATACTCCATTAGAAGGATGAAAATGGGTCAGAAACAGATTTTATCTGTTATTTTTAGTTGACCTTTTATTTCTTTACAATTTTGGCTCCTTGAATCACCATGCAATTTCCAAACATTCAATCACCAATTTTAGAACTTTGAAGTCCTGACACCTTGAAAAACCAAATTATTCCAGCATTTTGATCAAGAGTGTATAGTGTTCAATCACTGTTCATAAGATAAATTTTCAAAGGAGTAGAAGTACATTTTACCCCATGGCTCAACTTGCCTAGTCTCCCCCACACCTCCAAACCAATTAAAGCAAAGATGGCTCAGATGATAAATTCATTAACTATTGATAGCATTATATAAAAGCTATTGATAATTGGTAAGTTCATTGAACCATAGCTACCCAAGACACTGACATCGACTTGCCAATCTGCATCACGTCAGATACAAAGACATTTCAAATATCAAGCCGCAACTGTTCTGAAGCAAAGGTAAGTCATGGCAAGTAACTTGCATCATTATTGAAATTAAAAAATGCTGATAAAATTGAATGTGTGATTCTAAACCGCGGTTAATATGGGCCTATATAATTTTGTCTTATATAATATCCAAAATAATGCACACACAAATATTGTAAACTGTAATTTTTATTTGCATGTTTTAGTTCATTGAAGGTTTGTCAGTAAAAAAAATATATCGTATAGTTATCAGTTAGAAGGGGTGGTGTATTGACAGCCCTTCTTCTGATGTTAGACAGACATTGAAGACAGACATTGAAGTTTATTTACATAACGAATCATACCCCAGACACAATAAATGGATGTAGGACTCTGAGTATTTTAATAGGGTAAGTTTCTTTGAGTCGGACACTTGAGGGTTGTACCCTTGAGTCGGACACTTTTAGAAGGGTGTAATTGGCTAACTGAGAGCTTGCCTACCTATATGTGTTTGGTACCAATCTTTAGCTTAAGACTACCTTTAGCTGTTCAGAAAGTATCAGCATGATACTAACAAGTAAAGTGGGGTTTTCATGGCCCTAAAGATGGGGTAAAAAACCCGTTTTTCTCACAATTTTTGAGTTAGATATTTGTGAATTTTACTTGAATTTTGTCATGTTTCAGGTATCTTTTGCTGGCCTGTGGTATTGATCTGACTTCAGTTTCTTTGTCATTCAGTTAGGAGTAAGCTTTACCTATTCTGTGCTCTAATATGGGCTTTTTTAATTGAAGGGAAGACTCTAAAGCACCTGTTTCTTTATTTCATGTTTTTAGAACACAGCTGTCCGACTCAAAGATATTTCAGAAATTTAGCCACTAATTTAGTTCTTATGTTGTCCCAATTGCCAATTTTCTGTTAGATTTAGTAAAAACGTTAAATTTGAGGCCCTGGTTGACAATCAATAACCCAAAGGCAAAGCAAGATATCACCTTAATATGATAATGGCACGGCCATGTGATTCGCGAAGCGATTATGTTGAGATTCAGATTTTTTTTAGTTTTCACTCTAGATATTCAATATGTACAAATAAAACTTAAAAGAAAGTAACAGCCTGGGACCCAATAAGTGCCATTGATGGCTGATTGCAGTTACAGTTCACAGCTTGACCAAAGTGACCATCTTGTATTGTATGTGTCCAGTTGCACTTAAGAAATAGATCTACCTGCTCTTCAAAGCATAATACGATGATGCCGCAGCATGGAAGACGGGACGTGACACCTCGCTTCGCTTGTACTCTTTTTTTTTATTTCAAAAAATTTTAATTTTTTCACAATATCTTTTTTTTTATATTTTTTTTTTTTTTTTTTTTGGGAAAATTTTATTTTCTTAGGAAATTTTTTTTTTTTGGGGAAAATTTTTTTTTAGGAAAATTTGTTGTTTTTTTTTCGAAAAAATTTTTTCTTTTTCGGAAATTTTTATTTTTTGGGAAATTTTTTTATTTTTTGGGAAATTTTTTTTTTTCGGAAATTATTTTTTTTTTTCGGAAATTTTTTTTTTTGGAAATTTTTTTTTTTTGGCGGAATATCAAACAGAAGAAGAAGAAGAAGAAGGTAGTCAAGTTGTAGTCACACGTGAGCCGGTGGCTCTGTCCCGTCTATTAATTGCCATTAGCACTGCATGACTGCCCAATCTGCACTCCTGAAGCCAGTCAATAGTGTTGGTGATTCTGCCACCAGGGGGACTGTAGTCAGCACTCTATATGTGGTGCCCTCTGGAGGGCTCTGCCAAAAATTGTCTGACCTAGTTCTGAGGACGGCGCGCAGGCGCTCATCTGCCGTAAATAATTATCAAACACTGGAATAATTAATGTATGCTACAAAACAATTGGAATATTTTAACAATATATTGAGGAACAAAAGAGGTATGTTTTTTAATTGAATTGGATTCGAAACCAACAGATTGCTCAGTTGCTGGACCTATTTGACCTACATAAATTGTCGACCATCAATGTTTCTTGGTCCACTGTGCTGTCAACTGATCATTGTCTGCTTGCTGTGCTAAGTGAGCTACGCTCACGGCTGCCTTCGGCAGCCGTTCGCTTCGCTCATATTAAAATGCACAGAATATAAGTGTCCGACTCAAGGAACCTTACCCTATAAGTGACGTCATCTATGTTGAATTGGGTCAGCGCCCCACCGGTCATGGCGCAAAACATAATAGTGACGTGACGTCATAGGTCGATGAACTCAACCTGCATGAAGTCTGTCTAAGCAGGCGAGGAGAGCGATCGAACTGAGTGCTTATCTATTTTGACAAAACCTGATCAACAGTATCAACAAGCCAGAATTTTATCTTTTTGATATTATCCAAAGCTTTAGCCACTGGCCAATTTATCAAAATGTTTATTTATTTTTTTCGAGAATGCCCAAAAGAATTTACTTATTTCAAATCTAAGAAAGAAATTTCTAAAGAAAAACCTTCAAGACCCATGAGATTAAATGGTGGCCCATGAGATTAAATGGTGGCCCATGAGATTAAATGGTGGCCTCCTTATATTGACTGATCATCAAGATGATATCCAGAACTTGAGAAGTTGCTTCCAAGTTTTTAAAAAATAAATAAGGGGCCGACTGCAATGCTCTTGAAGGAGGAATATAAATGCTGTTGTTGTTTGTTCCCTGTCCTCTCACCTGCATGACTCTCTTAAAGCTTTCTTAAACTCAGTGACCTTTTAATTAGGATTTACCTGTATCATTAGAAAGCAGGAGTTATGCAATGTCTGGCTGTATTTGCATTAGAAAGCTGGGGTTTTCTTCTAACCATACATACATGGCATACAATATTCCCCAGAATGAGAATAATGAAAGTTATAATATCAGTGGATTATTGCACTAAAATGTACCCAAAATTATATAATGGGTAACATTGTTCAGGTATATTACGAAATGTTTTTGCCTGTATCTTCCATAGAAATACATAGAACGGACATGAGGCTGTATGATGCCACCTCAAGATGAGGTCACCAAATCCGCCATACATGTAGTGGAATTGCCCTGAGACATGACGTCACAATAGACTAATTATGATGTGACGTCATGCCATTGTTATAAGTGACATCACTGTTATTGGTGACGTCACAGTTACATTGTGCCAGGATACAGGGCAGTTCCAAGATGGTGGATTTGGTTGCTTCATCTGCCAGAATCTCATGTCAGTTCTATATATTTCTATGGTATCTTCGACCTGGAAAAGTAAAGTAAAGTAAAGTTTATTTCATTTGCAACCATATAGTTGAAATACATTACAATATGAAAATGAGCTATATAATATAGTGTATAATATGAAGTTAAAATTTATAAAACAATGTATATAAATCGAAACTATTATTAAAAACATACAATTGTAATAAAATTGAAATTTTAAAGCATATTACAAGTTATAAAATTAAAATTTTAAAAACACATAATAGACTAGTGGGAAAAAAAAGGCATAAAAGCAAGTTATATGTTAAAATTTCTAATGCAGTAAGGCAAAAAGCTGTCAGCATAACGATTTGTGCGGCACATCACAGTCTCTAGAGCCTTAAAAGCACGGAGATTATAATCTATATTTCTAGCTTCTGGTAACATGTCATTCAGTTTATGCACTGGATTATTCTTCATCCCAGAGAAGACCTTTCTGCACTGCTCTTGTCTTCTGATGCTCAACTTCTGTAATTTGGACATTTCAAGGCACTGTTCATAATCATCAAACCCATATATGATATGGAGCGGCGGCATTGGAGCGCCCTCTTCTGCACTTTCTCCACTGCATCGCTGAGGTATTTTGGCAGACTTGAGTGCCATACCACTGCACAATATTCAACCACTGAACGTATTATGCTGGTATAAATGTCCAACATATTGTGCACACTGACACCAGCTCGACGACATAATGTTAGCAAATACAGTCTCTTGTTGGCTTTCTTTAAAATGAGATCAATATGAGAGTTCCATTTAAGATCATCCCTGAGCACAACACCAAGGATTTTGGCTTCATGGACTCGCTCAATAACATTGCCTTCGATATCTAACAACGGAATATTTTGTTCTGACTTTTGGAAACTGAAGACCAATTCTTTGGATTTCTTAATGTTAAACTTCATGTTATTCTGCTTCGACCACTGAGACAAATACGTTGCCACTTCCTGTAAAGTTGGATCCTCAGGGTCGGAGCTCGCATGAAGAATGTTTGTGTCGTCCACATACTTAATAGTCAAAACAGGAACAGGCGGTTGAAGATCGTTAATGTGGGCTACTAAAACTAGGGGCCCATTAGGGTTCCCTGTGGACAACCAGCATTTATTTTCACAGTTTTGACGTGGAAAGCCCTATTTTCACACACTGTTGTCTTAACAAGACCACTGTGGACGCCAAGAGAGCTGTCTAACACAATCGAGTGGTCCACCAGGTCAAACGCTTTGGCAAAATCCACCAGTAACATTCGCACAGAAATCCCCGCATTGTCCACATTCTTTGCAATGTAATCCACCATTTTTAAAAGAGCCAAAGCAGTAGAGCTATTCTTAACTCCTCCAAATTGGTTAGGGTCGATCTTGTCTTCTATTGATTCGTACATCCATTTGACCGGGAAGTATTCCACAGCTTTACCAGGGATTGACGTAATAGAAATGGGAAAACGTCATATATATATTTATGTCATGCTTGAATGCAGCTTTATCTATGAAATGGCCCCGACCTAAACCAAATTAACAATTTTTCGTCGACACTTCGCGAGCGAAAAAGAACAACATTTTTCTGGGGTAAAATCCATAGCCCCCCTGCAAACTATTGTCTGGTCGGCTCCTAATCAGGAAAATAGTCTAAAATAGCTCCCATAGGCCGTGATACTGGAACTCTCCATTTTTCAGAGCTCTCTCTTGCGTCACCGTACATTAAAAAACTTTTTTCCGGGACCTAGCCGCCATTTTATACCATTGACGAGTCAGTGGAGCTGGCATTCCAGGCTCCGGAACACTTTTAATCCATTCAAAAGACAAAACACTACGGATTTGCATTGTCGAGTATGAAATGTAATGTTTAGCATCGATTACCATATTCCAGTACTGTCAGGCTGATTAGACTGTGTTATGGACCTCGGAAAACCCGGCCCCATTGACAACGCCCTGGTTGATGTTTCTGGAAAAAGTTTTATTTTGCTCGGCGACACAGGAGCAGAAAAAAAAGAGTTCCACTATGACATGACCATCTCGGAATTTTTTCAAAGTTATACATCTTGGCCTTCAGTATCTTTAAACACCATTGCAACATGTAAGAATGGACAAAACCCATTGAATAAGAATGATGGTTCGTCAGATTCCACTTATTGTTGACGTCTTGACATATTAAATAATTTTTTTTTTTTGAGAAAAGTGAATTTTTGTGCCAAAAAAATAATTGCACACTTGAGCCGAATACCAAAAGCAGGGTGTTTGTAGGAGCACCAAAAAGTGCAAGAACATACAGTTTTGAGAATGCTTGTGACAGAATGTCCTCGTTAATTCATAAGATAAAATATATAAAGTTTTATTTGACAATCTGCATATCAAAAAGATACATGTGTCATAAGAAAATGAAAAACAATGAAATCGACAGCTACTCTACATCTACAGAAAATTAATATTATATTAAGTCCAATCTTAGTTATTTCACGTCGGTCCCAGTTTGCAAAGTAAAGTAAAATGTCATTTAAAAATTTCAGAAATTCAAGAGTCCAATTGCAGCATACAGTTCAGAGGTGTGACGCCCAGTCACAAGAAAATGTCACAAGTCAGTTTGTTTTCATGGGTGTAATGGCCATCGAGCAGGCAAAGACGAACAGCGGCAACCGCTACGAGTCCAAGCAATGAAAGTTTGGGCTACGAAGGCCATTGAGGCCGTCAGTTGGAACCCACATATATGGAGCATATGAGCTTATTGGTTCGCCTGATAGAGAGGCTTAAAACTTTATACCATTCGACACCTCTGTCAGCCAATCATGAGCCAGTATTTCACTGCAATAAAACCCATATTCTTTGTTGTCCAGTTATCCTCCCATGGAAGAATAATAAGTGAAGCTGTGAAAAAAACACAGCAACAAATGACAACTTTCAGTTTTGTCTTGATGGTATGAGCCGGTTATTCACCGCGGGATCGGCAATATGTGTTTATCACAGCTCGGGCTAACGCCCTCGCTGGATAAATCACATATTGCCTCTCCCTAGGTGAATAACCTATACAAATACTACTATTGAGATTTATCCTGATTATTCTCTACAACTTTTTATCACTTCATAACTTCATTAAGGTAGGAACCTACTGCTTGTATGATTTCAGGCCTTTTGTCCGACAGAATCAAAATAAATTGTTGGGTTTTATCGAGATTATTAAAGTTAGGAATTGAGCTTCAAATTTTACATAAAAGATCATACCTTGAGACAGTGTTATTATTGCAGGTTAGAAGGCTGTGGATTTCATCCTCTACTTCACCTGTGTCACATTTATCACATTTTCTTTGGTCTATTGGGGTTTTTTGGAATATTATGTCAGCCTGTTTCAATTTTCAAATTATGAGAGCTTACTCTGAGTCTTACCTTATTGCAATAAGTTTTCTTTGAGAGATTTAGATTTAAGTAGGACTCGAGACAGTAACTGGTCTTAAAGAGTTTGTATGTGCGATGCTTTGGAAATTTATCAGAGTCATGTATATCATTTAAAATCTTGCTTTGCTCCTTACTGTACAATTGATATTTCAGCATTGTTAACAAATTTGGCTCAGAGGTTTCCCAATCAATAATGTTTGCGTCATTCATTATTTTCCCTATTTTGCATAAGAAAAACTTATATTACTTCAATATTTATCAATATTATCTCACAGCATCCAGGGGTCACAGGGCGCATTGACTAACTGTTTTATTGATCTGGCTTTCTGAGATCACGAGATTACAGATCACGTCATAAATATGAGAACGAGGTTGGCTCTGTTCATGACGCCACCTTCAATGACTGTTGCCATGACGTCACTAGTACAGGCTATTATCCTCAGTCCAGTGTGAATCCTCGATTCTGATTGGTTGAGAGCTGAGGTGTATGACACCGTACACCCTGTCTGTCTTCACCAGACAGGGTGTATGAGATAAACAATGATGTCATAATTGCGACCATAGGATTGTTATGACGTCATCCTTGTGGCAACAATAGTCATGCCGTCACAATGCCATTGTTTGAGCCATTGTGACATCATCATTGTGGCAGTACTGGTGATGACGTCACAATGCTCTTCCTTTGTTACTGAAAGACATTTCAGACTCAGTTTGCAAGAAAATCTATGGGCATCAATAAAACAAGAAGTCTGAGGATAAAACCGTTACACCCTGCTCGTTTTTCGAGGGTACGGGAATATACACCACTCAGGCCTCCATACACCACTCAGCCTTCGGCTTCGTGGTGTATGGAGTCCTTCGTGGTGTATATTCCCTTATCCTCAGTCCAGTGTGAATCCTCGATTCTGATTGGCTGAGAGCCGCGGTGTATGACACCGTACACCCTGTCTGTCGTCACCAGACAGGGTGTATGAGATAAACAATGATGTCACAATTGCAACCATAGGATTGTTATGACGTCATCCTTGTAGCAACAATAGTCATGACGTCACAATGCCATTGTTTGAGCCATTGTGACATCATCAAGGTGACAGCTCTGGTGATGACGTCACAATGCTGTTGCACTTTGTTACTGAAAGACATTTCAGACTCAGTTTGCGAGATAATCTATGGGCATCAATAAAACAAGAAGCCTGAGGATAAAACCGTTACACCCTGCTCGTTTTTCGAGGGTACGGGAATATACACCACTCAGGCCTCCATACACCACTCAGCCTTCGGCTTCGTGGTGTATGGAGTCCTTCGTGGTGTATATCCCCGTACCCTCGAAACGAGCAGGGTGTAACTGATAGTACCCTCGAAACGAGCAGGGTGTAACTGATATTATCCTCAGTCCAGTGTGAATCATTGATTCTGATTGGTTGAGAGCCGAGGTGTATGACACCGTACACCCTGTCTGTCATCATCAGACAGGGTGTATGAGATAAACAATGAGGTCACAATTGCAACCATAGGATTGTTATGACGGCATCCATGTAGCAGCAATAGTCATGATGTCACAATGCCATTGTTTGAGCCATTGTGACATCATCCAGGTGACAGAACTAGTGATGACGTCACAATGTTGTTGCTTTGTTACTGAAAGACATTTCAGACTCATTTTGCAAGTAAAAAATCTATGGGCATCAATAAAACAAGAAGTCTGAGGATAAAACCGTTACACCCTGCTCGTTTTTCGAGGGTACGGGAATATATACACCACTCAGGCCTCCATACACCACTCAGCCTTCGGCTTCGTGGTGTATGGAGTCCTTCGTGGTGTATATTCCCGTACACTCGAAACGAGCTGGGTGTAACTGATAGTACGCGCCATGACCGGTGAGGTTGCATGATAAAACAACATAACGTCACGTAGGCCAGAGTCAGTTGTCAAGTCTATGATCATACATAATTTAGCATACCTATTTTAGAACGCTACAAATGATACATTAATCATTATGAGGGAGACCCATCTAAGGCCAAAATTGACCGCTATTGATTGGCCACCCAGAGAAATATAAAAAGGGATAATCAAGAACCTCCTGAGCCCCGAGTATATAGGCCTTAATAAAAAAAACCGCCTTATATTGTATGGTCAAACTGTTTCAACAATATGAAAATTCATGTCAAATCAAAATTAATGTACTGCAAACTGATTGAAAAAGATCTGATATCTAAATTGGATAACTCACAAGAAAAATGGAAATGCACACAACATACACCTAATTAACAAGTTGTAAGTCAAAGTTAAGGTAAAGGAGCTGCCTCTGGTTGCCCTGCATTTAATGAGCTGTCTCAGAGAAAATCATGCAATATCAGGGAATTGGTTCGGATGACGTTCTCGGAATGGCCTAAAATTTTACGTAGTGACCAGACCACCTCTTAAACGAAGAAATGTGAAGTTGGAACTTCAAAACTCAGAACGCTTTTCTCACAGGGGGGCCTCAAAATAGGGGTGTCGGGAGGCCATTTTTCACAGAAATCCTCATTTCTTCAACAAAAAAGTGGTCGATGTTCAGCCCTCTCTGGATTCTAGAAAAAATCAACAAGAACTATCCAAACTGGGTTTGGATGAAGGCTAGCATTCTTTTTAACAATAAATCACCCCTATTTATTAATTTCACTGAAAAGACTACTTGCATGGGGGGGTCAATCCGACACTGCAGATTTTGTGGGTTTTTTTTAAATTTAAAAAACATGCCATGTTTGGAGGGCAATTTCTCAATCTTGTGCGGGTCTAGGATTGACAATATTTGGTTAGAAAATTAGCAGAATACTTGGATTTTAGATATCTGGTGAGAAAACCATGGGAAAATTTGAATTTTCAGAAAATTCAGCCATTTCAAAAACTGTAATTTTCCGAATTTCCGTAAAAAATCATGAAATTTCCATAGTCAAAGGGTCGAATAATACTAACCCTATTATCATAATTTTGATTGAAATTAATGAAAATCACAATTATTCAGTAAATTAATTAAGTTTCACCTGGAAAAAACAATTGTTTTGTATTACACGGCTAATTTTCAAAATTTAGTTTTTCACAAATTTTGATAAGTTTCGGGAAATGTATCAATTTTGTGGGCCTATGTCTGACATAGTAACACTTCCATGTCAAACAATTTCCATGATCATTCATGGAAAAACACCTATATTTATTGAATCAGGTGAGATGATTGTGGGAAATTAAGGAATTTTGAAAATATGGATCCTCCAGGGGGGTCACTCCGAAACCGCTGATTTTGCTGTTTTTCAAAATTTATAAAAACATCCCATGTTTAGAGGGCAATTTCTCAAATTGGTGAGCGCTCATATTGACTATATTTGTGCAGAAAATTGGCAGAATACTTTGATTTCATATATCTGGTGAGAAATTTGTGGGAAAATTTGAATTTTCAAAAATTCAGCCATTTCAAAAACTGTAATTTTCCAAATTTCCGCAAAAATAATCATTTTGTATCACAGGTCTAATTCTATAAATAAAATTTTCAGAAGTGTTATTGAGTTCCGATAATGTTTCAACTTTGTGGGCCTAAGTCTGATATAGTAACACTTCATTTCCCACCAATTTTGCTTATCACTCTTATTTTTTATTCAGTTTTGAATATCAACAAAGTGTTGTCATGATCCGTTTCAGTCATTAACTTTTAACTTTTATTCACTTCTTACAATCAGGGGGTATGGAAATGATTATTTTCAATGTTGGATACATTTATATGTTGATTTAAATCCATGAAATGTGTCATTAGAAGTTGTTACGGACAAGACTGATATTTCAAGGCTATTTTGGAAGGTATTTTAGGTATTCAAATAAATTACTATTTAAACTTAACTGTGACTTAAATATTAGCTCCACTTTTTATAACAACTACTGGCACTTCCTGTTTAGGCAGTCACAGTAGATAGATAGATAGATAGATATATGGTAAATGCAGCCATCTAAGCCGTTCTCGGCACTCACAAGGGCTGATTGATGAGATGGGAGAGAGAGCGGAGTCCTTCAAATGCTACACTCATACCCAATGTGAGGGATCTTTTACTTGCCCAGCATAGATACTGATTCAATGGGCCGCCACTTTAATGTCTCATCCGAATGACATCCAGCTGGGATTTTGCTCATGAAGGTTCACTGAAAATTTTAGGTTCCCCATCTGGTCTTCAAACCCATGCAGGCCAAGACAATCAGCGGAGCTTGCCCAGCATAGATACTGATATAAGGGGCCGCCAATTTAACGTCTCATCTGAATGACATCCAGCTGGAATTGTGCTCATGAAGGTGCACTGAAAATTTCAGGCTCCCTAGCTGGGGTTTGAACCCATGCAAGCCAAGACCTTCAGCGGAGTAGGCAGGCACCTTACCTCAGCCACTTGGCCACCCAGCAGCACGAGACAGGAGCACCAAACAGAATGAGCTGTTCTTGTGCTAGGTGAGCTTATAACATCATCACCACTGTAACAAATTGTTAAATTGTAACAACATATTTATGACAATGGTCATTGTGAAGTCATCAGACATGAACTACTTGATCCAGGGAGGAGCTATCAAGAAATGCTCATGAAACAAATAAATAATTATAATGATGAATTTACCTTCAGGAGAATTGGTATAAATTTTCAGAATTTTCGACGATTTCTCATCGTCTTCATTAGTGAATGTGCTGCGGGGTGTGTCATCATGCGAGCTCTAGTCCTCTGTCACATTCACGATGAAGACGATGCGAAGTTGCCAAAAATTCTGACAATTTAAACCAATTCTCCTGAAGGTAAATTCATCACTCTAATGAATCTGGACTCCGGAGGTCGAGAATCTACATTAAAAATAAATAATCTCATCATTTAGGGTAATTCCAATTACACTCATGAAGCAATCACCTAAAACTTGACAGCATACATTTGCCGTTATGTAACCCTGTTTTAAAAGTCCTTTTGTTGTCTAGGGTCACTTTGCAAAAGTTCCTTCAAATGACCCCAAAAAACCATCACATTGACGATGACAGAAACAGCGGAATAAATAGCGTTTTGATGAGCATCAGCGGCAACGGTGCATTGATGTGCATGTCCGATATATATACCAGATGGCGTTGGTGTCACTCACCCTCCCCAGACCAGTTGCCACAGAGCATTTAGCCAGTCCAAAATTATTATTTTTTAGCAAAATTTACATCCATCAGCGACTATTAAGAAGTGTTTAACAAGTCTCACTGAAGGAAAATAGGTTTAATTTCAGTATAATACACAATGTAACCAATACCAAGGCCGAGGGGGCCATGACGATTTTGTGACACACAGAAACAGCTATAGCTTGAATTGCTTGCCAAAATGCTTCTGCTCTTTTTATCAGTGCCACTGGGCATATGCAGCTCAACAAATAACATGAATTATTTATAAAATACTGAAGATCATCAACTTGCAGTGATTGTATCTAATAAAATAATTCGAACAATAGTGATTTTGGCAGAACTTATCGATCAGATTGTTTCTTTTAGGTGCATTTATGAAATAACATTAAAAATAGATGAGGCAATTTACTTTGGAGTGGACAGTTGCATCAAGATACGACAACACCCCTAGCGTCAGACTAGGAAAGCAGTAACATTATTATGTGTATACATACATTATAGTGAGCAAGACAAGGTATAGATCCAGTACCAGTTTGGTTCACGAAATGATTGACCATAGATTTCCAATAATAAAGTTTTATGTCTGAATGGTTAAATGTATTATTTACTAATAGACTCCAAGAAAGCCTTTGATAATACCATCTTAAATCTAGTTTTCCAATTAGCCATTTTGTTATGTTATATGCTATCAAATCAGCTTTGGTATGGGTAGCAATAGCAATGCTGCTACATTGCAGTTCTGCTTGTTTGATGAATGCATCCTTGAAAAATGGCAGGTAAGTTTGAAGATATGGACTGTGATAGTCGTAGAAATTATCATCGAAAAGGACCCAAGTGGCCTTATTCTCTGCTCCAAAGATCAATATTTTGGGTCCACCATCAAATGTTCATCTTTTTGTTTATATCACTTTCAGTAGTCAACAAAAGGCTTTTGTGCCGATACTACTTACATTTTGTTATTATCACTTTCAGAAATAGACAAATGGCTTTTGTGCAGATACTACTAAAATTTGTTCTTGAATGTAGATTCTCGATCTCCGGATTCATTAGAATGATGAATTTAACTTCCTGGAGATTTGACAAAAGTTTTCAAATATTTCAGTGATTTTGCATCGCTTTCATCCCAAAACAATCACTGATGAAAGATGTTGAAAAATCATCGAAATATCTGAAAACTTTATTAAAATCTCCAGAAGGTAAATTCACCATTCTAACAATTCGTCACTATCACTTTCAGGAACATTTGCATGGCTTTTGTGCAGATACTACTAACAATTTGTTGTTGTCACTTTCAGAAATGGACAAATGGCTTTTGTGCAGATACTACTGAAAATTAGTTGTTATCACTTTCAGAGATAGACAAATAGCTTTTGTGCAGGTACTACACAACAATTTGTTATTCTCACTTTCTGAAATGGACAATTAAATAGCTTTTGTGTAGATACCAGGCTTGGGGTCAAGTACTGTACTTTGACTCAGTACTTTGACTTGAGTCCAAGTACTCTATACCTGTAGTTTTACTTGGACTCGAGATTTCTAAAAATGTAGTACCTGTACTTGCACTTGCACTTGAAACCAAAGTACTTGAATTACTTAGTAAGTACATCAAGCAAGTATTTAAAATGCAGGCCAAGTTGAAATAGTCCATCTAATTTTCCATATATCTAAAATGACAAAAGTACAAGTAGATTGTAGGCTACTTGTTGCTAAGCCTGTCAGATACTACTAGCAATTTGTTAACATCATTTTCAGAAATAGACAAATGGCTTTTATTCAGATACTACTAACAATTTGTGATTATCACTTTCAGAAATAGATAAACGGTTTTCGCCCAGATACAACTAAAATTTGTTATTATCACTTTCAGGAATATACAAATGGCTTTTGTGCAGATACTAGGCCTACACACAATTTGTTATTCTCACTTTCAGAAATACACAAATGGCTTTTGTGCAGATACTACAAACAATTTGTTATTCTCACTTTAAGAAATACAAAAATGGCTTTTGTGCAAATACTATTAACAATTTGTTGTTCTCACTTTAAGAAATACAAAATTGGCTTTTGTGCAGACACTACAAACAATTTCTTATTCTTACTTTAACAAATACAAAAATGGCTTTTGTGCAGGTACTACTTACAATTTGTTATTCTCACTTTCAGAAAAACACAAATGGCTTTTGTGCAGATACTACTAACAATTTGTTATTCTCACTTTCAGAAATACACAAATGGCTTTTGTGCAGATACTACAAACAATTTCTTATTCTCACTTTAACAAATACAAAAATGGCTTTTGTGCAGATACTACCAACAATTTGTTATTCTCACTCTAAGGAATACAAAAATGGCTTTTGTGCAGATACTACTTACAATTTGTTATTCTCACTTTCAGAAATACACAATGGCTTGTGTACAGATACTTCTAACAATTTGGACCTTGTTCGATGCACTAAACCTTGGCACAAACGCTGGACACATCAATGATATCACCAAGTACAAGCAGGTCACTAACATGAGCTGCAAATCCGTCGAAAATGTCCGAGGTGTATCAAAAATTGACTGTCCAAGAAAGTGCACATATGACACAGATAAGCTATGTATTGGTTACAGTTACAGAAATGCTAATTGCGAGTTCTGCATGTTTTGTCCGACGACTTCTCAACCATCCATCTTGAATGGAGTTGTCTACACAGCTGCTGCAACTTACACCGCAGATATTCTCCAACAAGGTATGTTGCAAGAACTTTATTTTCGTGTAGTTCCCAATTGGGTCTTGGTGTGGCACTGCTGTAGCTAATCTGTGTCTATAAATAGCTCACTCTACCCTGCAGCTCCCTCTATGATCACAGCCGTGTGAAGAACCCCAACATCTTTGGCACTTGGCTATTGGTTGTGACCTTTAAAATTAGCTGAGTTGTCTTAAGCATTTTTGGTAGCAGAACATTTGTTTTGGTTTACCATGTTTACTTCCTCAGCCCATTGCCAGGTCAGGTTCTGGAATCTCAACACATTGTAATGCACCAGACAATTTGTTATATTTTCTCTTGTAATTTTATATGTAATTACATTATGAGGCTGCAATTACCAATCGATTAGTTATAAACTGAGCACAAATGTGACCAGTGCAATTTGAGTAGCAATTTGCAATGAAGCTACAAATGCATGACAGAGGCATGTTGGACCAATAATTTGGAAAATCATCTTAAGGTTCATGTCATGGTGTCACCAGTTTCTAGTTTAACCTGGTGTTACTGCACAGCAAGAGTCAAAAGCATTGACTCAGACAAAGGCTGCATAGAGTTTCTGAGGAACTTAAAGATGTGATATTTTCAAGGCATTTGTTTGGATCATAACAACGTAACAGACCTTTTAATTCTTTGTGAAATGACGTATGTCATGCTAAAGCATCTACATTGTAGCTATATATTTAAACGTATACCAATGAAAATGGCTCATGCTGGAATTGGCCTGACAAGAGTGTAATTGTATTGTGAAGTCTGTCGAGTGTAATGGACAATGAATGAATGAAAAATTTCATCATTTACATTTACTCAAAATATAATTTCAGATTTGCTGATACACGTTCCCATGGATTCATTCTCCAATGAAGTCATCCCAGCAGTAGGTACCACAGCTAGTGTAACAGGAACTCCAGGTCAGTGACAACTACATACAAACAATAAGTAGGCAACCATCAAAAATCCGCGGGTGCAGGGAGGGGGCTAAGAAAATCATGTGTCCGTAGGCTTAGATTTTTTAAAAATTAATCTAATTTTGATTTAAGAACAAATTTGTAAAGGACATCGCATTCTGAAAATGAATATTCACATCCTGCCTTTCCATGAGATTAAAAAATTTTGTTGGAGAAAACGATAAACATCTAACCCCTTAGTGTAAGCACTCATATCAGTTTGCACTGTTGAAAGAACACCAGGGCAATTCCGTGAAGTCCTATACAGATGAAACACTTTTTAAAACAGCTTAAGGCTTGTAGCATGGTATTGTGTACAGTGGCTTTTTTTCAGACTGGAAAGCTTGTTATTTCGACATGATATGTCATTTGGACATGGCATGTATCTGATTGACTAGAGGAGAATGTGTAGTTTTCAGAAATATATGGTTTGCTATGTGTTGGTTGATTCGCCTATCATCATAAATCAAAATTCTGCTCAAAAAACGCCTTTTTTTCCTTGTTTATAGCTCATTCACAAATAGTACTGCTTATAAAGGGTGATGCTTTTGATATTTTAACAATTTTCGGAATGAATAATTGGTTCAGTATCACAGACTGAAGCACAAAGAACATATTTAGCTAAAAAAATTATGATTTTACAGTGTAAGCGTTTGCCAAGGGAATTTTTTACATGAAGATGTCACATAGTTTGAAAACAATTAATTTTCTTACATGCACTTTTGACCTCTCCTGAAATATATATGCTTTATATATGGAATATAGCTAATGGCTGCGTGGAAGCCCCATAGTATCCCTCTTCTAGACCAACACTTCTTCAGTTCCTGAGACCGTTATAAGGGCACATTTAGGATACTTTTGCATTGCTTATGCAAATGTTCACAAGTACGTCGCATTTTTACAAATTCGTAGGTTTAGATGTCAAACTTTTAGGAGCAAGGTTGACATTTTTTTACAGATATTTGGGCATCAAACTGCGATACTGGATAAAATATTGAGTCTCTATCCATCATATTGAACTTGCTAGAGCTGATCTTAGTGCGTTCACAAGTACGTCGCGTTTTATGAAACCGACACTTCCTGCTGCTACGTCAACTTGGCTGTGCCAATAGCATGGATACTTGTGAGTAGTCATTAGAAAACATATTTAGGAAGCAAAAAAAAAAATTTTTGAGAGAAATCTGAACTCAATTATGCGCAAAATTAGCATATTTTTAAAAATATGATAAATGAGAGAAAATTTTCAAAAACCATATTTTTCTCCTAATTATGCTATAGACAGGTAATTCTGGATTAAATCCAATATCACTACTGCCAATTTGAATTATTTTCTTCAATGGAACATGTATTTATTTTCAAATGAAAATTACTTGGGATATTTTAGGGAGAGTAAAAAATCTGCTATTAACTTGGAACAGAACCCAAGACCGAACATCCAAAATCAAGTAGTATGTCTAATAATCTGGTTCCCTAGAACTATTTCTAACTGATTTGGAACAGAATTTCCTTATTTTGATACCTTCATCTCTATATTATATCACATGATTTCTTGTTAATTTCAGGGAATTTATTGTTATTGCAATATATAGTGTTTAATCATCATTTATCAATTTTAAAAGGTTTAATTGATTTTCAACTATGTTTTCACCATGTTCATTGTTAATTTCATATTACTTGACCCCCAATTTCATTTTTTGTGCATTTACTAATCATTTACTTTCATCCAAAGATAACACTAAAATTGACTTTGGCTTGGTTTTTGTTGGGCATAGTCAAAGCTGTTATGGCTATGGTTACCATTTTTTCCAAAGTTGTTCAACACTATATCATGAACGTTTCCTGGTGGTTTGGTGGCTTTAACATTTATACTTTTTGTGGCACAAGTGTTTTGACCAACTGTGGAGAATTCAATTTTTGCAGGGCGGAGCTTAAGGTGCAGCACCTCACTGCCTGCAGTTAGAAATGTAAAACCCCAGCAAAATGTACTCCAGTATGTGCATTATAAGTATTCCAAAAATTAACTTCCTGGATTAAGTGGAAGTTGTTATTTTTTGAAGAAATAAACCATATTCCCCAGTTCTGTCACGATTCACCCCAGTGTACCGATTCACCCCATATTATGGAACAACGAAAGCTCATTAAGCTCCATCCTTCTGGATTTAGTTTCCCTAATATATTAGCTATCAAAATATAAGAAGCACTTAATTGTGCTACAACTTTCATTTTTCATCATCGATGGCCAAAATGTGTACACAATATTGTGCTACAAGCCTTAACAGCTTAGGTATGTCTGACACGATAAAGTTTTGCCTTGTGGCGCAGCGCTTATTGCACTTGGAGCTTTGGTTGATGGCTTAAGATACCCTTAGTCCTGGGGGGGTGGGGTACTTACTATATTCAAGTGTACACATTTGCTTGGCTCAGTAGGCCCCCTTTTTCTACTGAAAAATTCCTAGAGTTGGGTCTAAAAATCTGGCATAATTCCTAGATTTGCCCCAAAATTTGATTAAGAATGTTTATCAAATCGCGATGTTACTCTTTGGGGGAAAATCACGGGTTAGAAGCTAGGAAAAACTGGCAGATACCATTGCGGCAACAAAAAAAATTCCTGGAGTCGGGGTATATTTGCGACGACCGACTGCCTAGCACCGGGTCAGGTTGCTGAATTTCTAGCCTAGCATACGTATCAGAAAAAAAAGTTGAGTACCCCCCCCCACTGGGCCCCCAGGCCCTTACTACCTGGCCTTGTGCCTCTTTAACAATGATATAGACAAAGTGCAATGGTAGGGCTGCATAAGCTGTTAAAGTGTCTGATCTGTATGACAGACTTTACGGAATTGCCCAATGTTGACACACAAAAACATGCCAAATACATTGCCTATTCCTGCTATTCAAATATGACCATAAATTTGTCATCTTATAAATCATAAATCTTAGCACCACTAGCAAATACAGTATCCTGCAGAAATGAGTACACACCTCGGAATATGTTGCAAATTGGGCTGTAGAGGTTCATATTATTATGAATTCAAACAAGGGGATTTTAATATATGGCTTTCCCCAGCTTTGAAAAAAATTGGATATCTTAAAGCAAATTCGATCTAGGAAAAATAAAATATAAATGGCAGATTGCATAAATGAGTACACACCTGGTGCTACAGGCACATAATTGTTGTAAAATGACTGATTATTGTTGCTATTGTCAATTTAGTATTACAGGGAGTCAGGACACACACCGTCTTGATAGTACAAACAAAGAAACATAACATAAAGTAGAGTCAAGTATGGTAAATCCGTCCAGGAGGGCAAATCCGTCCACCCCCTAATGTAGGCATATAATTATAATTTTAACAGTTCTGGAGTTGTAAAATCAAGAGGAACTCGTTTTTCAACTAATTTTGCCGTTTTTTGGCGTTTAAATCATTTTAAATGATGTTCAGGTCCATTTAAAAGTTGAAGACAAAAAACAATGAAATCCTGTGATGTCATCATAGCAATTTTTTTAATAACAGGTAATTGCTCTTTTAGGCCTATTCCATCAAAACAAATACATTGAAGGTAAATAATTGATGCATAGGACGATTAATAGTGCTGTTCTTATAGGGTTTCTTAAATAACTGGATTCAAACACATGGAAAGAAGATGCAGTGGAAATAAAAGTGGACGGATTTACCGTCATTTTTTAAAAACTGGCTTGATTGGGTGATTGTAAATCCGTCCACCCACTTCAGATGGTCTTTAAAAGTACTTTTATAACCTTTATTATTTATAAAAGCCAAGAAACTGATAAAATAAATCAAATTATAAGCAATTATACCACTTTATTGGGTTAAAAGGGTTTTTAAATTGTGATTGAGGCAGTCAATTGAAATTCTTGATAGTTAACTTGACCACAGTTATTTAATTCTTCTATTATAAGTGCAATCAGCACCCCGATGTTCTAATATTGACAGAAAATCCTTTGTGACAGTTAATATCTTGCAAAACTTTTAAAAATCACAAGATATGATAGGTATGTGCTGCATAATACCCTGTGGACGGATTTACCATCCTTGCTGGACGGATTTAGAAGCAGCCTGGACGGATTTAGAAAACCCTTACCTTTAATTTTTGTTGCCATGGTTTCAGCAAAACTTATTTGAATATTTGACTTTTTTGGCTGCTAGCGGTGGTACGGAATATGCCCTTCCAATGTGCTAATTTTCATTTTTGTATCTAGTACCATTTCCCCTAAAACAAACTTTACAGCCAAAAGTGGACGGATTTACCATCCTTGACTCTAAAGTATTTCATTTACATTTATTGCTCTTCCGTAAATTATATTGTTAATGTTTCTTACATCAGGCTTTTAAAAACTGTCTGTTATCAAAAATATGTGTTATTCCAGTTCCGCAATGTACTAGACAGTAAAGCGGTAATAAATATATGCTAACTGACGCTCGCATGTTGATCTTCTGCTTGTTTGACAGTTGTGCAAATTACAATATATTATGGTATGACAAACTTCTCTCTGCATATTTCACCGTAGAACATCATTTGATGTGGGCAAGCACCAAGATCCAAACAAAAGTGGTGCGCAAGAGCCCAAGGACTCAAATACTAAGGAGTTTTACTGGTAAAATACATTTTTAAAAGTTTACCTAGTCGTACTACAGTAGTCACAAAGCAAAATTGTTAACTGCAGGATGGGAGGTTATACATTGAAGCATTTCTTGAAGTTTATCTTTGAGAAAAGGGCTGAGGTTTGTTCCTTCTTATTACAAATGACCAAACAAACTTCTAGAATTTCATTTTAAAGTTCTGAAACCCAGAATCAATCAATAAGACATTATGGTATATTTGGATATAAATGTGATGATGCTGCAATAATGTGTGCCATGTGTAGAGTAGCGCGGGGCATGCAGCCCCCCCTTAACTTCGAGGAGCGATTTGACCTACTTTTTCAGGTCGATTATTTGAATGCTTATGCTGTCAGGAAGGGATCACTTAACTCTACTTATAACTAGTGAAACAAATGTCTACCAATTTTAATAAAGGAGTTACGGCCCTTTTTGTAAAAAAATTAAAATGGCCTTCTTACCCAACCCGTAAGGCAAGAAGCCCCCCTATTATAATCCTATGGAAATTTTTTTTGCGAGCGCATTCAGCTTGAAAGTTATTTCTTGGGGTTCTTCTATCATTTTTAAGGCATTCTATTCACTTTTTCTGAATTTCAGAATTTTTCTGTTCATACATTTATTTTTTAATATTTTTTGCCCTTTTTCAATTTCGGCCAAAATTTTTTCTATTTCAATTAGCTATTCTATCAAGATTTAAGGTAAAGTACACATTATTAAATGGTTCCTGAAGCAGCTTCAAGGCCTCAGTGAAGGGGACCCCATGCCCCAAACCATGTGGGGCCTCTCGCCCCAAACCCACATATTTTAATTTGACCTCTATATTTTGAGCTAAAATGCAAAAAACATGATCCAAATCATATTTATGTGATGGTCATAAAGTGAAGCAATGCAGATATTCATTATACTTTTAAAAATTTCCAAAGTTATTTTTGACAACCACTTTCAAAGAATTAATCAAAGTTACAAAAACCATGCACCTTTTTTTGTTTCTTTAATTACGACTATGGTTTGGTGCTGAATGCCTTGAAAATTTGTGACGTCACCTAAAAAGCCTCTAGCTTCAATCCTATCAATAAGAAAAAGCACCAAAAATGTAAGTTTAGAAATAACCCTTGGGGGGCTTCTCACCTAACCCGGGCTTCTTTCCCCGACCCACTCTATATCTTGTAATAATCGCAGCATGGTTCAGAAAATGAAATATAATGAGGATTGAGGTTGTGGTATATTGATTAAGTATTGAATTTGATTAAATTGCTAGGATTTATTTATAATTTTGCAAGCATAACATCCTATTTGTTTCGATGTTGAAATAGCCATAACAATACAAGATGGTGAACAATGACTAAAACTCCCTTTTTTCTCTGATAATGAAAACTCATATATGTGTGCATATTGTCACAATCAATTTTGTATTAATTCCCAACATTTTTATTGACATTTACGAGGAAATAGCCAACTCTGAGGCTTTTTCTCACCAAAATGGACTTTACCACACGAAATGGGTACATAAATGTTTCTATCACTTTGGTTAAACGCTGTATATTTTTCGACAGGTCGGTTTAATCATGCAAATAATTATTTGCCAAAAACAGCTATGAACAATAATTTCTAAAGGTGTTTTTGCATCTAGTGCTAGGTGTGTACTCATTTATGCAATCTGCCATTCATATTTTATTTGCTCTAGATCAAATTTGCTTTAAGATATCCAATTTTTTTCAAAGCTGGCGAAAGGCTGTGATGCTTACGCATAATAAAACCCCATTGTTTTAATTATTTCATGATAATGTGAACCTCTACAGCCCAATTTGCAACCGATTCCGTGGTGTGTAGTCATTTCTGCAGGATACTGTATGAAGGACAGAAACATCCAGAGAAATTATGTCAAACTCGAACAGGAAAACTGAAAGTAGCAATAATTTATTCAAATGTCCATTATTGTATATATTACCTTGCAGGACCTCAAATGACATCAGGAAAGTATGGTGGCGCCATCTATTTGCATACTAATCAAATATCTTCTGGTACCATCATAAATCTAGGACAGCACTTGAATGATTGTTTGGGGAAGATGTTTGACTGTCCGAATGGTGCAACATTGTCAGTCTGGTTTAAAACTCCATTGCAGAATTTTGCGTGGCCAAATATGCTGAGATCTGCCTCATTATTAGTGTATTTCCACCAGCAAGCATCGGGCACTCTGATTTTCGAAATAGTTACCGTCAAGGGCACCGAAACAAACGTAGCAACTGGATTTCCCGCCATTTCTCTTAATGAATGGCATCACTTAGGCGTCAGCTACAGTCTAAATTCAGGCTACATCATATACTATGATGGTTGCAAGCCATCTTATGACGTACGCAGTACACCATACCCTCGTGGGGACTTTGATTTTGAACTTGGCGGCAGAGGAAGTGGAAATTTTGCAAGGATTTCCTTCGATGATCTCAGATTCTGGACGGCTGAGAAGACACCATTCTTCATGTGGTGGTTGTACAGGATGTGAATCAAGCAGTGGTATCCCTATGAGGGGCACGGGGGGCATATACCCCATTTATTCGAACTATGCCCCCGGGCAGCCCCCCCCCCCAGCTGCCCCCACATGAACTTTCCAACTCTTGCTAAAATATAAAAATAGTATAGCAACCGCCATTGGCTCACCCTCCAAGATGCCCCCCCCCCTAGTTATGCCAATAGAATCAGGACAAGTTTTTCAAAAAAATGGTCTCATGGCCCTCACTCTCTCATATACTTGGTACCCTCAACTTTAGCTCTTTTACCCTCAGCCTACCCATTTTACCCTCTGCTGACCTCCAGTTACCTCATCTGCCCTCACCTACCCTCATCTGCACTGGCCTACCCTCAACTAACCTCTCATGCCCTCACCTTGTCTCAAATTCCCTCAGCCATCCTCACCTACTAAGGAGGCCAAACCTCCACTACCCTGGCCTTCCCCAACTACACTCAATTAAAGACAGTTCTCCTTGACTAAACCCGACTCCCCTCTACAACTAACCTTGGCTTTGCTCTCTGCTTCCCTCGTTTACCCTCTGCTCCCTGCAACTACCATCTGCTCTCCTCAACTACCCTCCTCTCAACCACCCTTGGCTCCCTTCATCAACCCTTGCTTTTACTTCTGCTCCTCTCAAGTACCCTCTGCTCTCCTCAACTACCCTTGGCTTCCTTCAACTATCCTCGGCTTTATCCTGAGCCCGCCTCAACTACACTTGGTTATCAAATTAATAAACAACAGTTAGGCCTATCCTGTGGGCGTGAGAGATATCTTGCAAGTGGGAAATCAAGGTACCTGACGACCAGACTGCTTGCAGATCATACTCTGCACACAAGAGTTCATATTTTACATCATGCATAAGAGACAGCAGCAGTGAGCTGCCACCGGCAGTGAACTCTGCCTGATTTCAGATACAGTAACTACCTCTTTTTTTAAGTGAAGTGGAGTATCGACTTGGTCTGTTGAATTAGGTCTAGAATTGAATATTAAATTATTTTTAATCGGCCACCTCATTATTAGAATGCTGCTATTGCTGCAAAGTGGTACTTGTTGTGGAACTTTTTTTTGGCAGAGTCATAATTTTTCTTGCCCAGGGAATTGTGAGTAGTCCCTGTTTGGCAGCCAGCCAGACAGCCACGCACGAGCACCCTCACTTCTCAGCTTGTTAAGCTTGCCCTGACCAGTGACCACAACATACATTATTTGTGAAGTTGTAACAAAAAGATTAACTCCTCTTTGGTGTGACAGACATAATTAACTGTTTCAGATCTCTCGAAGCAATTGAATGAATGCTTTAGTGTTTCATTGTTGTCTGTTGTTTTAAAACCATAAACTATCATTTAAATCATGCTGGAAAAGGCTGTTAAAGGATTTGAAATCTTCAGAATTTTATGGTACTCATTGGCAGTGCATGTGCACTCAATGATCGTTTAACATTGTTGATTACAATTTGTTTATGTCTTGCTGGCAGCTCAGCTGTGCGTATGAGCACAAGTGATGAGGTCCCTCTACCTGGACATGACCTAACCAACTTGAATATTGATAAATGTGTCAGCTAGAGGTCATCCGATTTCTGGCAGACTCTCCAGCTATGCTGTTTGTTTAGAGTCTGTGAGCAGACTGTGCAGATCATATATTTATCAGTAATCAAGTAGAAATATTTAACAAGAAAAATGTTTTAATAAATAGAAAGTGACGCTACTAGTCTACCTGAAATCTGACTGTGTGTTACAATGTTAAGCAGAAATATAAATAAGGAAAGATAAAATAAAGTCTTTGTTGTTTGTCAAAGAAATATTATTTTATTCAATAGATTTTAAATATATACGATACAATATACAAAATAGTACAATTTTGACAGAGAAATTTTGAAGTAAATTCCAGCGGCGGGAATTTTTGCACTGCTTTGATCTATATTCTTAAAAATGGCCTGAATTGTGACATATATGTTCGGAGACATAAATTTAGGTAAAAAGGCATGGATTTTTGCCAATTGTTTGTTGTTAAACGAGATCAGAAATGAAAAGCATCACATTTATCTATAATAAGTGTTTATTGGTTCAGCAATATAAAGCGCGGAGTTGAAATTATTATAAGCAATTTTATATTTGTCAGATATCATTATAAATTTAATAAAGAAATAACACCCCATTGATATTTTATAGTTTAGCTGTGACATAGCAATGATAATTCTATTCAGACTAATATTGGTATTAATTCTCCATTAAAAATGCATACATGAACACACAAAAATCGAGCAGGCCTACAATTAAGATTTGAATGAACCTGAACTGCAAATCAAGCGGTAAATTGGGAATTAAATCAATCATGCATAATGATAATGAACTTACAAATCATTATCCAGACTATTCTCAGTATTAGTCATACGTTTTGCAATTTACCTAAATAATAATGTAGTTTTTAGATGAAAGCCATTCTATATGTCAAAAGGGGAGTGACTTAAATCAATCTGGTTATTCCCTTGGATCATTAGAAATCTTGATGTCCTGTTGGACCTTTTTTTTATTCAGCACTCGGGCAGGTTGTCACATTTTCGGGGCAGGTTGTCACAAACTCGGAGCAGGTTGTCTGAAATAGATTCATTTAGACACTATGTAATATCTGCATACATCTTCAGTCATCAATAGCATGTATAAAGCACAAATTTATATTTGTTAGTTTTTTGGTTTAAAAACCTGGTCCTGATGGGGTAACAACCAGCTCCAAAAAGTGTGACAACCTGCCCCGTCTTTTTGTGACAACCTGCCCTGATTGATGAAAATTCCAAAAACGGTTGACCAAGGCCGTTATTATCAAAATTTTCACCATTTCTTCTTACCATGATTTAAAAAAATGTTTACATGGTAAGTGTATTATTATTAACTGTAACTTTTTCAACTACTATTTGATAAAGACTAGCATAGCATACAAGTTGCAGGTAAAAAATTACTTTGTGTGACAGGAAATTTTTAACAGACCATGCCTACCAGACACCCTACAAGGGAGTGACCACTGGATAATCAGGATTAACATGATAATGCTGCAGCATAGAAGACAGGATATGTAAATACTCGATTGGTTGACAATATTCATAGGTAAAGGCCAAGCTTTTTTTTTTGCTAATTTTATTTTTTATGCGAATTTTTTTTTGTGGAATTTTTTGAAATGTTATTGTTTTTGTTTTCAAAAGTTATTTTTTTCTCTTTTGATTTTTTTTTGGATGATTTTTTGTTTTTGGAATTTTTCTCTTTTTCCGGAAAAAATTTTTTTTTTTGTTTTTTAATTTGTTTTTTCGGAAATTTCTTTTTTTCGGAAAAAAAAATTTTTTTCAGAAAATTTTTTTTTTTCTGGAAAATTTTTTTTTGGAAAACAGTTTTTTTGGTAAAATTCTTTTTTTTTGGCGGAATATCAAACAGAAGAAGAAGAAGGTAGTCACGTTGTAGTCACGCGTGATGAGAAAAAAGTGCCAATATCATATTATGGGATGTCTGAATCACTTTTTTTGATTGAACCATCTGGAGCACTCCACTCGCCTGATAGCCATATGTAGGGCTTCATAGTAGACATTGCATAACTGCGTTACTAATCTGTAACCCAGCCAGATTAAATTATAGATTGGATAGTTCATAGATGGACAATGATAAATCATGTTGATTGAATAAGACATGTTATGATTCAATTCCATTAAGTAACTCATTCATCAATCATCATCATAATGACAAACATTAGCCTTCTACCCACCTGATACCTTTGAAACAGAGATTAAACTCTCTCATTTAGAAACACAAAGCTACTTAATGACTAATAATCTGTATATAATTACCTTGAGCAATAGCATTTACCTTCGCGTTAGCTCACATCAGATGGTTGTCCTTCTACTGGCTTTAGTGAATGTAATTATTGGTGCAGATCTGAACTAAAGATCTATAGTGGCAGAGTGGTTAAAAAAGGTGCCTACCTGTTCTGCTGTTCTTTGCTTGCTTGGGTTCAAACCCCGGTTGGGGCACCCGAAATTTTCAGTGCACCTTCATGAGCAAATCCCAGCTGGATGTCGTTCGGATGAGACAAAAAATTGGTGGCCACTTGTATCAGTGTCTGTGCTTGGCAAGTAAAAGATCCCTAACGTGGGAAAAATGTGTAACATGTTGAGGACTCCTGCTCTCTCTCCAATCTCATCAATCAACCCTGTAATTGGGCTTGGATGGTTGCACTTACCATATTTATCTGTCTATCTGCCATAAAAAAGATAAAAGCCAGGAAATTCTTTGTCTCTATGACCGCCACAAGGTCTATAATAGCCTAATGGTTAGAGCGCTTGACTGCGAATCCACTGGCACTTGAGGACGTGGGTTCCAACCCCGGTCCTGGAACTCAATTGGAGTGAGTTGGTTGTGGCTGTGGCCGGGGAGGGTGGCCACTTGTGTTGGCAGGGGTCACCCTCCTGTCAGGTGTGAGCAGCAACACCTCCAGCCAGACTTTACCTGGACGAATGGACAGAACAGACCACACTAACTCAAAAGAGGAGGCAGAAACAACCTGGATTGAAGAATACTGTCCATTTCATTGATGAAAAAAAATATATACACTGTTCACAAAATTGTAAAGCGCACCAGAATGACTGCAGAGCAGACACAGGTATAAATATGAAATATTTCAGCAATCTCCATGAACAAAGATAATCTTGACAACTTCTGCTGCTGGAGAGCATAATGGTCGATGATGTAACTACTTTCAATGACCACCATAAAGAAGAGCATCGTACAGTTAACATATTACAGCCTTACCCTAGGTGCTTACAGCAGAGTATATTGAAATTCAGGGAGTTTATGAAGGTGAGGCGTGTCAAACCAACAGTTGCTAAAAATAGTAATTGAGGATTTCAAAGTATGGAAGATATGTTTCCCTGTCTACAAGTGGACTGCTGTTTCATTGCGATCGCTGTTTCCAGCCTTGGCAGAACATCATGCTGCCATGTGTTGCCACCTAGTGGCTAGTGTGAATTTCTGCGAGCACATGTGAGCGGTCAAGAGAAACTGAGGGCGAGGAACTGACACAAATTTTGTCTGAAAGAAACCTGCTGTTTCTCAGTGTGCTGACGGCCTTGTCTGCCTCGAAGAATTTGATTGCCGAGTTTGACTCTGGTTTACCTCAATGTTGAATTGGCACTTTGTGGATGTGGGATAAAATCAGAACTATTTCTTTGGAGCAGCAATGATGCAGCAGACAAAACTATAGCTTTGTGCCAAATGGCAGCGGAATGTAGTACTTATTTTCATTAGAATGTGTTTTTCCAGTTGTTTCACTCAGATACAAATTGTTAAAAAGACATTATAACTACATGTACGCAGAGGTGGAGTTTCTTGGAATTACACTGCATGATCCTTGAAGGTGTTGCCAAAATATGTGAAAGGTTAAAGTAGTGGCTAATTTGTCCTTCCTGCTGTACTTTATTAAGTTGTGCCGTACATTTTTCGTCACAACAAAATAGGAAATTCAACTAGCATCGTTTTCAAATATTATTACAAATATTTAAATCATTTTGTAAAATATACACATACCAAGCATTTTCAATATTTGTTGAAGTTCTTGAATTACCATACAATCATTTTTATACTACAGAATTGAGCAAGAACAATATGATCTGGAAAATATTAGAATAGTTTGAAACTTATAACCACCAAACTTGGCAAGACACGCTCACCGGTCATTCTAAAATTTCGGGACAATTTGCGTCACTCTAGCTCCCTGACATTAATATGAATGCGATAAATATCTGAAGCGTCACTCTGCATCTGTTATTCATATTTCTACTTAGAACCACTGCATTTGGAGCAAAACGTCATTCATTAGACTTTTTTTAATGCATTATGTCCAGAAATCCGTGCAAAATCAATGGTTTTTCCCTGTCACTGGACCTGACATGACAAAATCAAGTGTTCATTTTCTTCCTAATATACCATTATTTTCAAAGTTTCTTTGCACGATTCATGGGAATATATATTTAGTTCATATTCAATTTTTTTTTTGTATAATTTCATTGATTAAATGGATACAATAGTCGTGTCACTAATTTATGTCAATTTTTTTGTCCCCTCCGTTACTTGCCATGGCTCTGTTCGTTATTGTTTTTTATGAGCTATTTTCACTGAATATCATCAGACGCATGTGCGCCATAGTACCACTGCCTTGCAGACTTCATAAAACATGTATTCAATAAATTATTACATAATGTTCATAAAAAATGTTTTTGGTCCCACTAAAATGTCCCCTCCGTTTCCATCATTTCCAAGCTTACCAATGATAATTTTACAGAGCGATTTCATGTATATGTTGCTGAGGGTGGCAGGTTTTAATATTCTGCAATTATTTTGTCTAATCTCCAAAATAAAAATAGCATGCAATGCATGCACCGTGGCCTCGGGAAATTCAGTTTTACCCCTTACATGCAGCCTGCTCCAGGATGGAATCATATTCATATAGACCTGTCTATCTACCTGTCCATCTATATGTGTTTATCTGTCTATTTATCTGCCCCAATCAATGAAGTTCATGCAGTGGAAAAAAACCATTGTAAACCTTGTAATTGCACTATTGAACATGGATCTGGCAAGGATACATGCAGCGCCATCTATAACATACCTGAGCACAAGTTGTAAGTTTTCTAAGATTTTTTTTGTATTAGAAACGATTTATGCTTACCAAACAAATATAAAGACGTAGGATTATCTCTGTTATGTACACTGACACGAAGAGCTGTGTGAATAAACAAATAGTTTTTCATATCTAGTAACCCAAAGTTTGCACCTTTTGTGCCAAAAACCACCAAGTGACTGCAGCGTATATTGTCAGATTTGCCTTTGGTCATGTACACTTTTTACAGTGCGCTCGCCTGCCACTGCTATAACGTAGTTTACAGTGTGCTCACCCGCGCATGCGCGTGAAGTCGTTTTTGCGCTGGGCTGGTGATGGACATTGCTTTTTTGAGTTAAGTATTTTATTGATTACAGATTAATTAATACAGATCTGGTACATACAGTCACTAAGTGCAAATGTTAAACTGTTATGTGATCATTTGGGATGATCACTTTGGTTTGTCATTTTCTGCATAAAACGTTTTTGTCCCCACAACAGTTTGATATTTCTATTTCCTGTTTACATAGAAACCGTTGATGACGACTAAAGGGACCTCGTCCCTCGGCCACAAAAAGCAGTAATGAGCGAAAAGCAAAAAATTGTTCCCCTCCGTTACCGTCCACTCCGTTACCAGATCATGAGCAAGAAATCGACATTTGGACCAAAAAATCAACTGATACGAGATGAAGTACTTCTGAAAATAATAGTTACATCAATCTTTTATCATTTTTCCTATTGTTGCTGTTCCTACAGTTGGTTTTTTACATCAAAATTCCCCTCCGTTACCACATTGTCCCCTCCGTTACAGGACAATTTTCCTATACCCGTTGTCCCGAAATTTGAGAATGGCCCTCACATGTCTGGAAATGTAGGGCACAGGTGAGGTGCAATTACAGACTTAACTGGAGACAAGTCGCGGAAAACTGGGAAAAACAAAGGAAATCAGAGTAAAAATGGCTTTTTTCATGTCTCCAAATGGTGGTGTTTTACCTGATGTAAATAACAATTCACTGCTTGGCCAATTGACAAAAAAAGTTTAACAAAATGATGCTTGTTGGTATATTTGGTCTTCAAAATGAAGGCTGGGTTCTGCATAGAACCTGGTTTTTACTGAAGATTGGTTTCTCTTTGAAATTGCACAATTGAATCCCTGCTTTGTACTTTGTCAAGTCAAGTATTGGGATAACAAAAAGTCAATGAAAATTAAATCTTCATCAAACAGATTTCACCGGCAACTTGTTTTGAATCTGTGTCTCCATGTTTGCGAAGGACACAGAACGACCTACATGAAAGCCCTACACTGACACAGAAATCTGTACGGAGCTCATTTCACACACTTGAGATTGAATTATTTTGTCTTCTTCAAAATAAAGGACCAAGAAATTGTTCCCTGATGTTCTGAACAAAGCCTGTGTTTTATAGCATGAAGCAGAAGTTTCAATATTTGCACTGCTGGTTTCAGAAAAAGGTCGGTTCATAAATTTGGTAATGGCTCACCCAGGCTCCTTTTCAAAGATATTCCAACTAATTATTTTCCCTACAAAGTGTGCTTCACTTGAAATTAGCCATTAATATTATGTTCATGAAAAAGCATAAAAAGGACAGGTTTGAAAAAAAAATTAAGTAATAGTGATAGAGTACATATATATATATATATTCTCCACTCGGATCGTGTCAGCCAATCACAGGCGAGTATTCTTGGATTATATCATTGCTGCATTAGGCAGAGAAAAAGTTATATTGGACAGTGAAAAGTTATATTGGGCAGTGAGAAGTTATATTAGGCAGTGAGGAGTTTTATTGCCTTATACCTATCGACACCTCTGTCAGCCAATCAAGAGCCAGTATTTCACTGCAATAAAACCCATATTCTTTGTTGTCAAGTTATCCTCCCATGGGAGAATAATAAGTGATGCTGTGAAAAAAACACAGCAACAAATGACAAGTTTCAGTTTTGCCTTATGGTATAAGCCAGTTATTCACCGCGGGATCGGCAATATGTGTTTATCACAGCTCGGGCTAAAGCCCTCGCTGGATAAATCACATATTGCCTCTCCCTAGGTGAATAACCTATACATATTATAGGGCAGTGAGGGAGGACCTGAGAGGAAACACCTTCTGCTGTGCCCTGCTGCAGCAACAGCAAGAAAAAATGTTGTGTTTTTCAATTTTAGTAAAAAATTAACCTCAAAATTGTGGCAGGAATTGCTGAGAAGGATGCAATATTCACACTGTAAGGTAATACCTTGCAAGTAGAAATCTGATAATCCTGCCATGTCCCAATTCTTAGACAATTTTGAACATCAATTTTCCAAGAAAGATTTTGAATTAAAAGGAAACCCGGATAATGCAGCGGATATGTGCTGATGCACTGCAGGTAATCTCGTTAGGCATGGGAAATTTTGGAAAGTAAATCACACCAAATCATTCAATATATGCCTGTGTGCAAAGAGGAGGAAATAGCAAGGAGGAGAAAAATGTTTGCGGATCGGGATCAGCAATGGGCTATGTTGAGTTTGCTACGGCAACAGATTGTTTCTTCAAGGCTGTAACCGATAAAGTAGTGTGCTGAACTACTTTACCTTTTGTTCTAAAGGTATGGAGTGGACTTCTGATGACCCAAATACAAAGTGAAGAAAATTTATGAAAAAAGGTTCATTTGTTTCTATATTAACCTGTGGCCATGGTCCTTTCTTTGCACTGATGAAGAGAGACCACATTCATAAAATACACACTTGTTCACATATATTGAATACTTCATCAATCTCCAAGGTAATTGATAACTTTACCAGCTAATCAGACCTCCTGTATTTCATACAATACCTATATTTTGAATAGGATCCTATAAAACTCCTATATTGAGACCAATTTCCAGTATTTCTTATATTTTCAGTTAATTGTTCACGTCAATACACGAAAAATGTGCACTGTCAGATGTTTGAGTGAGTTTTAGCAAAGATTGTTGGTCCGAAGATCTTGACCGGCAGTTTATCAATATTCTGGCAGGTCCGTCCATAAAATTGTAATTGTATACTTGTTAAAATTTGTGAATTGAACGAAAACATCCATTTCGGAGCTGCATGGGATTTGCGAGTGACGAAAGGGAAATTGAGGGAGTGAGTGATTTTGTGTTTTACGTCCCATCAGCAGCTGGGTGGCAAAGTGGTTTTAAAAGGTTCCCGCCTGCTCCGCTGAAGGTCTTTGCCTGCATGGGTTCGAACTCCAGGTGGGGAACCCAAAACTTTCAGTGGACCTTCATGAGCAAAATCTCAGCTGGATGTCGTTCGGATGAGATGTTAACTTGGTGGCCCCTTGTATCAGTGTCTGTGCTGGGCAAGTAAAAGATCCCTCACATGGGGTAAATGTGCAACATGTTGAGGACTCCCACTCTCTCTCTCATCTCATCAATCAACCCTCGTGTGAGCCCAGAACTGGACTTAGAGGGCTGCACTTACCATATCTATCTATCTATCTGTCTATCTATCTATCAGCACGCGACGTGAATTGGAACTGTCAGACTCAACTTTTTTTCCGATTGTGAACTCAAGCTTCCTATGAATATATTGTACATTTAACGAAAATTCTCCCATATAATTCATATATTATTTCAGTTGAAAATTTTCGATTAGGGACCGTTCAGAATTTATGACGTGGGGGTTGGGAGTTTTGGCCGAGGGGGAGCTAACTTTTTACACGTGTTTCAAGGGGGGGGTATTAATTTTTGACAACACTTCCAAGGGGGGGTAAGAAAGTTTAACAAAGAAAAAATGTTAAAAAACAAACATAAACTGTTTTTATTTGGACTTTTTTACGCGCAAAATTCCACAAAATGTCGCGAATCTGTACGCGTGGCTGTGTATAACAGTATATATGTGTGTTTTGCTTTGTATGTCGAGGGGGGGGGTACTAAAAATACGCGTGAAACCTAAGGGTGGGGTACTAAAAATCCGCATGAAACTCAAGGGGGGGTATCAATTTTTGACGGGAACTTCCAGCAAAACTCCCACCCCCCCCCCAGTCATATATTCTGAACGGTCCCTTATTCCTCAATTTTTGGCTGGGAGGTCTGCAACTTAACTGGAGGACATGATGACCCAATTCAATCGTAGCTGCTTCCAATGACCACTATGGGGATTAAAATTGTACTGTTTGAAAACCTGTTGCAGCGTTAACCCAAGGTAGAGCTACTGCAGAAATATGTAAAATTATTGCAAAAAGTGATTAGGGAAGATAACTAAAACTTTACAGTTGACCGTGTTGGCATTTAAACTCAGAATTTGCTTTCATTTGGCACCTTTTTTCCTGGAAAGTATTCCATATTCATGAGCAGGAGTGTAAAAACACCACGAGCCCTCCACAACAGGTCACCCATCCCCGGGGAGCTCACGTGTGTTTGCCTTCCCAGACTGTTGAATTTAAAAAGTAAAAATAGCATGCAATGCATGCATCGGGTCCTTGGTCTATTTCTACAAGTTGGGCCTCTTCAATATTCTACCAACAATCTATCAAGTTAGGTATAAGAAAGCAGTATATTGTGACTATGCACAAGAGGGCAGCACAGTTCAACTTTTGGTGTGTATACAGAAACCAGTTTTTGTGTGAAGTGCTGAGAGCTCAGAAGAAATATGTTTAATAAAAGAAAATTTGAGCACTGATAAACACAATATTGTAGCCAGGGGTGCATAAGCACCATCTTGATCACAAGGGCACATCTGTTGGGGTTGTCATTTTGTCTGTGAAATGTTTTAGTGAGTACACCAACTTTGCCTGTTCACAGGAAATGAAGCTGACGACAATGGTCTTGGAATGAATTCCAAGGACCCAAAAACTGTTTCTATGGCACCAGACAGTTCTAACACATTATAAAAGGAAGAAATAACACTGGCGATGAAATAGAATCAATGAAAGAAGATATAGGAAAGCTTGTTTAATAAGGAAACTGGAAATTACTACAGTTTCGAATTTATGAACAAGTGGGGTAGTTTTAAAGGGTAGTTTTTTTTAAACCCCTCAAATGGCATATTTTTATATTTAGCTTGTATCATGATTTATTTGATTATGAACATAATTCTTTTTTTTTTTGCAGCTTTCTCTTTTGCTGACTATCAATGTTCTTTTTCCACTGAATGACCTACATAGCAATATTTTTTCCACTGAATGACCAACAGAGCACTACAGAGCCTCGAGTTTGAAAGATTTTGATATTTCACACTCTATGTTTGTTTACAACCACAGTTATACCAAAGATTCTATATATGTATGTTTATTATACCATTCGACACCTCTCAGTCAATCACAAACCTGTTGCAATAAATCATATATATTCTTTGTTGTTAACTTACTGTCTCTTGTTTGATTGTTTGATTGTTTGTCTCATGGTATAAGGCGGTAATTCACCATGGTATCGGTTATATCTGTTTATAAATCAAGCCTCAGCCTAATGTCCACATATCCCCTCTCCCATGGTGAATAGCGTATAGGCCTACTCATCAAATTATGAGCTTCTACTGAGAGCAAAATAGATCTGTCCCGAATCAGCATTTCACTACCCATATTGAGATAGACCTATTGGGAATAAAAGCCGTATAACTCAGTTGACTCATGTTACACTTGACTTGATTTGTGTTGTGCTGATATACCCGGATCAGCCGGGGCAGCTCAGCCACTATCTTTGTGGAGGGAGCTGCACTTTTAATTTTTGGTATGATGATGAGATGAGAAAATAGGGAAGTCTAAGAACATAACCTTATTAATTCAGTGATGCCCAGGGTACCAAACTTAGCAAACATACGCTCACGTGTCCAGACAAGGATCTGCAAATGTGAGATGCAACTACAAATCAAGCTGCAGATAAATTTATAAGTTGCTGAACAATGGTTAAACAAAAAGCAATCAGCATGAAAAACACTTATTTCTGTCTGCATATATGTGAGGAGTAGTGTGTAAAAATGAGTGCTTGGCTGTTTGACATACAAAAAGTTAAATGTTTAACAAAATGATATATATCAGCCGTGCTTTGGTATTTAAAATGAATCATGACTGCAGTAACTTCATTTTACACATTCTTGTTTCTATCTTGTATCAGCTTTTTCATTGAAATACAATTGCACAATTAGAACCAGCTAAGAACTTGGTCAAGTCAAATAAGAACATGTAAGATAGTGCATATTATATCAAAAAGCCATTGTTAACCAGCATCAAAGAGATTGTGCGTTATGCTCATTTGGAATCTGTGTCCCAGTATCTGCAAACAAAGCTGAATGACCCTGATGAAAGCTGAACATTTTTGTTCTGGCACACACACTCATACTGTCATGTGCATGAAAGGAGGACATTCCATTTTTTAAAATTTCAATGTGCTATTTTATTTTATAATGAAAGCTGCAAAGGACTGTAGATTGATATTCCCCCAAAAAAGCCATCCATTTACAGCAAAATTCAACAAAAAAAGAGAAGTGACTGACACTGACTGTGTTTGCACTGCTGCATTGTCTGATACATACAGAACCAATTTCCTCTATTATTTCTGACAGTGAGCTCCTAGTCAAAAGGATTAAACCATTTCTTTTTGCCAAAATTGTCCTAGAATATGAGTTGGCTTGCTTTTTCTTAAATTTACCATTAGGCCAAGTTGATAACATCAATGTTAAATATATTGAAATTGCAAGGAGATGTGTGATAGTTGAGTATCACCTTCCAAAATGGCAAGAAACTGCAGAGCAGAAATCGCATGGGAGAAGCCCTCCTTGCACTATACATCTGAAGGAAAGTTGGAAGTCCGATGATCTAGCGATGTCACAGTTCAACATAAATTTTTCATGCGAGAAAGAATTGAAAATTACCAGGACAGCCAGATAATGTGGCGCATGTAATAAGTGCCACAATTTATATCACTGTATTAGTTAGACACCGATTTGGAGGGTTCTAACATGCATTTTTGTCAGTTAGATCCCGACCGTAGGGAGGGATCTAACTGACAAAAATGCATGTTAGATCCCGACAAATAGGTGTCTAACTGACTTAGACTTCATATGCTGCTTCTATTATACATTTAAACTTATTTTTCGCAAAATGAATAATAATCTGATTGTTTGTTTGCTGTTGTAAACCGAGTTAATCCTAAGCCGGGAGCTAACATGCAAAACTGTCGGTTAGATACCAGCTTTTCCAATGGTATAAGTATCTTGGTGATGTCTAAATAGCCTTTAGAAATAGGAAGTCAGCCACATCGAATCATTTAATGCATGTATATCTAGCTCCTGAGAGAGATAGGGAAGAGACCATAACATGGAAAACAACTTAAAATCCTCAGCGGGCCCATATATGCAGGATTGCTATACCGGGCGGAAGGATAATAGGATGTTTAGTGTTCTATGTTCTGTCTTTAGTCACGGTCGTAGCTGATCAGGACAAGGGCAGGACACAACAATGAGGCAATTGATGATTGCACACCAAACACATACACACTGTCTGTGTTGAGTTTACTATGGCAACATATCCTTTTTCTTATGCGCAGGGCTGTAGCAGATAAAGAAGTGTGCTGACCTACTTTTTTCTCCAGATTTCGATAGCTGATGACCCAATTACCTTTGCCTTTAGTTTGCAATGATGAGGAGAGACTGCATCTTGAATAGCCTGAGAAAGCAAACACCTGTGAGTGGGAGACATGTTCTTTCTTTTTAATTTTCATTGGGGGTCACTTGACAACGAAATATTTTTTTTCCTAAAGTGGCCTCCAGTCCCTGTTGCTATATATTTTCTCTTACGATAACTCTTTTTAATTTTTATAATAACTGTACTGGGACAATAAAAGATATTCTGATTCTGATTCTGATTCTGATTCCACTCACTTTAAGATAAATCATGATCTGAAGACTAAAGACCAAGAAACAGCAAGAATCCAGAGAGCTCCCTGCAACACGTCTCCCACTCACAGGTGTTTGCTTTCTCAGGCTATTCAACAGTTCCCATGGCTCCAGACTGTTCTACACTCTAAAAAATATCGGGACAAAATCGGTTTTTTAGATTGAAAATGGTTTTTTGAAAAATCAAATTTCAATGCAAAAAACCAACATGGATTTTTTTTAAAAACCAATTTCAATCTAAAAAACCAAATTGTCTGAAATTTTTTACAGTGTAAAGTACTAAATCTGGGTCAAAAAATAAAAGGTCATACTAGTCTTGCTTGCTTAGAACCCGATCAAAAAAGGACAGGAAAGAGGAAAGTTTTAGAGCAACTTGGAGTACTGGGGTTAGCTGTTAGATACATTCAAGAAATAAATTCAAGTGGGTTTTGCCCTCCCAAATGGCAGTTCTTGCAAGATTGCCTCAACCCCTATTGCAGTCAGGAAATGCAAAAGAAAGTGGACTGTTGCAATGCAAAAAAAAAGTACTTCATTACTCATGATAACTGTTTAATTGTCATTTTCTTCAAATTTAACCTGGGAAGCATAGAGGCTATTTGATTAGTCATGATCTAGAGAAGGCCATTTGATTTGTTTCCCCACACCAGGTGACCAATAACATATAAAAATGCAAATACAAATACAAATTTTAAATTTTCCATTAATATTATGTTTCTAAAAAAAACATCAAAATGATACGTTTCAAATAAATAAATGACAGTAGAAGAGTACATATACCTGAGCTGCCAGACAAATAAATGCATCCGGAGCCTTGAATCATGTGCCCCAAAACTTGATTGCTGATGTGATTGTTGATACATTTTATATTGAGGTCAAATAAACTTAACTCATTGGCAAAGAGGTTTGTTTTTGTTGAGATTATTTTTTTAACCTCAAAAACAATGTGTGCAATATTCACACCAGGGCTTCGGAGTAAGGTGGTGAGTGAACCGGCTCCTGACTCCAGACCCCTTTGGAGGAATTCTGCAAAGTTTTCATGTAGGATCTTGTACATGAATACTTATTTAGGAAGTTTTGGGAAACATTTCTCATTTTTGTAACAGTATTTTTGTCAATTATATTAATTATTCTTAAGAGTCAAGAGCCCCCAATTTTAATTTCAACGCCGATGCCACCTGAAAATAAAATAAAAAGCTCGGTCTCCATGCCTCTGACTCAGACTCCAAAGCCCTGATTCACGCCGTAATTCCTTGCAAGTAGAAATCTGATAATCCTGCCATGTCCCAATTCTTAGACAATTTTGAACATCAATTTTCCAAGAAAGATTTTGAATTAAAAGGAAACCTGGATAATACGGCGGATATGTGCTGATGCGCTGCAGGTAATCTCATTAGGCATGGGGACTTTTGGAAAGTAAGTCACACCAAATCATTCAATATAGGCCTGTGTGCAAAGAGGAGGAAATAGCAAGGAGGAGAAAAATGTTTGCGGATCGGGATCAGCAATAGATGTTGAGTTTGCTACAGCAACAGATTTTTTCTTCAAGGCTGTAACCGATAAAGTAGTGTGCTGAACTACTATACCTTTTGTTCTAAAGGTTTGGAGTGGACTTCTGATGACCCAAATACAAAGTGAAGAAAATTTATGAAAAAAGGTTCATTTGTTTTTATATTAACCTGTGGCCATAGTCCTTTCTTTGCACTGATGCAGAGAGACCACTCTGATAAAATACACACTGGCTCACAAATATCGCATACTTCATCAATATCCACAGAAATGGATAACTTTACCAACTTAACTGGAAGAAACGATGATCCAATTCAGTTGTAGCTGCTTACAATGACAGCAATATGGGGGAAAATTGTGCTTAGGTGGGTTGCATCCAACCAGAAATGTAAAAAAGTGATCAGGGAAGATAACTAGAACTTTACAGTTAACCTTGCTGGCATTTAAACTCAGAACTTTGCTTTCATTTGGCACCTTTTTTCCTGGAAAGTATTCCATATTCATGAGCAGGAGTGTAAAAACACCACGAGCCCTCCACAACAGGTCACCCATCCCCGGGGAGCTCACGTGTGTTTGCCTTCCCAGACAGTTGAATTTAAAAAGTAAAAACTGTTTCCATGGCACCAGACAGTTCTAACACATTATAAAAGGAAGAAATAACACTGGCGATGAAATAGAATCAATGAAAGAAGATATAGGAAAGCTTGTTTAATAAGGAAACTGGAAAATTACTACAGTTTCAAATTTATGAACAGGTGGGGTAGTTTTAAAGGGTGGTTTTTTTTAATCCCCTCAACTGGCATATTTTTATATTTAGTTTGTATTATAATTTATTTGATTATGAACATAATTCTTTTTTTTTGCAGCTTTCTGTTTCACTGACTATCAGTGTTCTCTCCCGCTGAATGACCAGCAGAGCAATGTTATTTTCCACTGAATTACCTACAGGGCACTACAGAGCTTTGAGTTTGAAAGATTTTGATATTTCAGACTCTATGTTTGTTTACAACCACAGTTACCAAAGATTCAATATATAAGTGTGTTTATTATACCATTCGACACCTCTCTCAGTCAATCACAAACCTGTATTTCATTGCCATAAATCATATATATTCTTTGTTGTTAACTTACTGTCTCTTGTTTGATTGTTTGATTGTTTGTCTCATGGTATAAGGCGGTAATTCACCATGGTATCGGTTATATCTGTTTATCACGCTTCAGCCTAATGTTCACATATCCCCTCTCCTGTGGTGAATAATGTACACTTCTCAAATGGGCTTCTCCAGAGAGCAAAATGGATCTGTCCCTGATCAGCATTGCAGTGCCCATATATTGAGATAGACCTATTCGGAATAAAGGCCGTGTAACTCAGTTGACTCATGTTACGCTTGACTAGATTTGTGTTGTGCTGGTGTACCCGGGATCAGCCGGGGAAGCTCAGCCACCATCTTTGTGGAGGGAGCTGCACTTTTCAATTTTGATGTATGATGATGAGATGAGAAAAAATAGGGAAGTCTAAGAACATAACCTTATTAATTCAGTGATGCCCAGGGTACCAAACTTAGCAAACATACGCTCACGTGTCCAGACAAGGATCTGCAAATGTGAGATGCAACTACAAATCAAGCTGTAGATAAATTTATAAGTTGCTGAACAGTGGTTAAACAAAAATAATCAGCACGAAAATCACTTATTTCTGTCTGCATATGTAAGGAGTGGTGTGTTAAAATCAGTGCTTGGCTGTTTGACATACAAAAAGTGAAATGTTTAACAATATCATATGTATCCGCTGTGCTTTGGTATTTAGAATGAATCATGGCTGCAGTGAACATCACTTTATACACATCATTGTTTCTATCTTGTTTCAGCTTTTTAATGGAACGTGTACTATATTAGAATCCAGCTAAGAACTTGGTCAAGTCAAATATGAACATGTATGTGAGTGCATATATCAAAAAGCCATTGTTATTATCGTTTTCATAGCTATGTGTTTTTTTGAAAACTTCGTATTGCAGTTAAACCGTGACATCATCGGGTATCTGTCAATGTGATTGGTCTAATCTTCAATCTGTGACATATCAGTTCAGAGTTTGACATCACAGTTAATGACAAAGGAATTTAAAACTGTCAGGCAATGTTACTATTTGTGAACAACCACAACAAACAACGCATGTCTAAGCTGAGTGTGTGCTGCACCTCATTGTTTTCCAAACAAAATGTGTTGCTGTTTTTCACAATACACCAGTCATCACAATTTCAAACAATTTTTTGGTCAGTAACATCAACTCTCCTTTGAGGCTTAGTAGTCTGTTTGGTTCAGTTACAGTGCATAGTGAAACATACATCATCCATGTGTCACTGCACTTTGTCAGTTTCCTGAAATACGTGTTTGTAATACACAAAATTATTTAACTTAATCTCTGACATCACAGTTTTGGAATGGAGCAAATTGCAAACTTGAAAAACATGTAGCTATGAAAACGATAATAATCAGCTTCAAAGAGATTGTGCGTTACGCTCATTTGGAATGTTTGTCCCAGTATTTCAAAACAAGAAGCAATGACTTTGACCCATACCTAACTCCAACTACAGCAGAGAAATTTGGCTGCCATTGTTATCCCATATGCCTCACATATCAGCCTTTATGACCCAATATGTTTTCCTCTCTTCGGATGAGAATTCATGCCTCTAGAAGCAGTTTGGTTGAGCATGCTTAGCATCTATGCAATGGCACAATATCATGCGTTTCACTTACTTACAGGAGGCACTGTAAAACTTCCACGGTGTTATCAGTGCAACAGGCTTTGGTGATGGGTTGCACAAGAGTTATTGAAACTATATTTAATTGTGCATCCCCAACAATTACTTATACAGGTATGTAAAATCAAATAATTATGCATATGTATATTGTAATATGAAAAACAAGAATATAAGAAAGGAAGTAACCTGCTGCCAGTATCTTAATATATTTGGATTTTTTGTCTTGTGAATGACTTACTAAATTACTTAATATTTTCTTTCATTTTCAATGAATGGTGCAAGTTCAACCAGAGACCAGGTGCCTTCCCAAGAAAGTGTTGTATGAGTGAGCAGTGTGATGAATCGTTCTTAGATTATTCCTGTTTCTTGGGGGACAGTGTACACTGAGATGGGCGAATTATCACATGTATGAATGCATTGACTGAGGCAGTCAAAGTTCAAGAGAACAATGATTGACACTATCAAAGTTCCAATGAACATTAACTGAGAACATAAAAAGTCCCAATACACAATAACTGACACTGTCAATGTACCATTGAACATTGATTTAGATTCTTTGAGTAACCGAACAATTCAAAGTCTTTCGCATAAACATGAGTGATTAGATTGAGTAAAGGTTTAGGTATAGTGGAATAATACTCCAAGAGGCTAGCTGCGTTGTTCTTTCCGTAACGGATGGAAGAAGGACCAGATTTTGAGGAGGGAAAAGCAAAGTTAGCTCCAATCTTGTCTAAGACGTAAGTTGTATCTTCTCTAAGAGTTTCCAATTTGCCAATGAAGTTGAAATTGTGGACGCAGGGGTCACATATTTGGTGGAAAGGCATCCAATGGCGTTCCAGTGGACGCCCCTCTTTGGCGCTGTCAACGATATACTGAAGGAACTCTGGGAATGTCACTGTACTTCCAGATTGTATTTCAGCAGCAGTGGCATTAGCCCTGTAGCGTCTAATGATATAAGTACCAAATCTGGAAAAAAGTATAATTGCCATTATTAATCGCATGAAATACAATATGTGACTCCTTGTTGAAAATAAACACCACATCTTTAAAAACAATATCTTTGCAAAATATGCAGCATAAAGCAGCAACTGTGCACATAACCTACATAATTTGTTGGTTTTTTAAAAGAAAAATTATACAGAGCGCTAAATTTACTGCTCACATTATTTAAGGGAGCAAGGCGGCAATCAAAGACAGTTCCAGTTATGATAGTTTCAACAAAATATGAATGACCTTTCAAAATTAATGAGCATGTAAGGATGTGTGTCACAGAAATTTAATGAAAAAACACAGGATCAACACAACAGATTTGAAAACAGACCCAGGCTAAAGGTTTAAAATTTGGGTTGCAATTAGGTTTAGGTTTATGGATAGTTTTAGGGTTTGACTTTAGGTTGACTCTGGTTTTTTTAGTTAAATTTCTGCCAGTTATGGCTGTTTCAACTAGAAATATAATCTAAAAAATGTCGGGACAAAATTGGTTTTTTAGATTCAAAATGGTTTTTTGAAAAACCAAATTTCAATGCAAGAAACCAACATGGATTTTTTTAAAATCCATGTTGGTTTTGCATTGAAATTTGGTTTTTCAAAAAACCATTTTGAATCTAAAAAACCAATTTTGTCCCGACATTTTTTAGATTATATTTCTAGTTGAAACAGCCATAACTGGCAACAATAATGGAAAAAGCCCTTGCTCCCTTAATTTTTGAGAGCAGTGTGGTAAGTGTATGGTCTTGCAAAAGTTAGTACACTCCGTGACTCCTATTTAATGCTATGCTAGTAGATGTTTTGTGTGGTAGGAAACCTAAATGTCTATTGATATAAAATGGCAGCGTTAGACAGTGTGTCAATGCTTCCAACAATATCATTGCTATTATTGCCATTACCATGACAAACATATAAATTGGAATACAAAACACGTATGTGTAATCAGGGCTTTGGAGTCGATTGATAATTGAACCGACTCCAACTCCTTTGTCTTTCTGAAAAGCGACTCTGACTCGAACTCCTTGGGTCTCCTGAATTAAGGCTCCAACTCCCGACTCTGCTTATAGGCATTTTTGCACATTAATATTACATGATTGACGGAGAAGAAAAAGTAATTCTATAAAATTTTCATAGGACTCTGCGCATGAATACTTGTTTGGAAGTTTTATGTAAACTTTGGGATTAATTTCTCATTTTTGTAAATTATATTAATTTTTTTTAGGAGTCAGGAGTCACCACTTTAATTTTCGACTCCGACTCCACCTGAAAATCAAAGTTCAACTCCCGAATCCGACTCCCAACTCTGACTCCCAACTCTGACTCCCGACTCCGACTCCCGACTCCTGACTCCGACTCCAAAGCCCTGTGTATAATACAGGTGTAGTACTGGTGTACTCACTTTAAGGAAGAGCAACTGTATGCTTACGTTTGCTGGAAATGCAATTCATTGATTCGGTCGAAGCTTTCAAACTTATCTCTGTAAGCCGAAAGGAGTCTTACGTAGGGACATCGGACGAACATGAATTTGAAAAAAATTGGCAAAAGACGGCGGAGGGTCCTTTGAGTGTACTCGTCTGAGTGATAGATGTGAAACTTCCAGAATAATGCACGGGAAAAATGCAGAAAACTTGAAGGATCTCGGTCGACATCGACACTGCGGGGCTCCAAGATTTTGTTCAAGTCTGTTTCTTTAATCATTCCTGCAAAGAAGATCCATCAAAACTGATTATAAATTGATTATAGATTTTCAGTGTCAGTTTCTTTGATCATTCCTGCAAAGAAGATCCATCAAAACTAATTATATATTGATTATACGTTTTCAGTGTCAGTTTCTTTAATCATTCCTGCAAAGAAGATCCATCAAAACTAATTATAAATTGATTATAGATTTTCATTGTCAGTTTCTTTAACCATTCCTAAAAAGAAGATCAATCAAAACTGATTATAAATTGATTATAGATTTTCAGTGTCAGTTTCTTTAATCATTCCTGCAAAGAAGATCCATCAAAACTAATTATAAATTGATTATATATTATCAGTGTCAGTTTCTTTTAACATTCCTGCAAAGAAGATCCATCAAAACTTTGTACGTCAAAATTTTGCTATTTTTAGATTTTGGTTGGAATAATTATTTCAATATCCAGTACATGTTGTCGATTGGCCGCCTTGCCAGTTTGCTATTTTTGGAAGCGGTAACAGAATGATTTCACCAAACCTTGTATGTTGATTTGTTCCAAAAAGTGAAAGTGCAAAGCCTTGTAACTCAAATCAGAACTTTGAGGTGCATATTTTGGGATATTTCAACTTTTTCTGAAAAACAATGAATGTATTACTTTTATGTGGCTCACAGCAAATTTCCTAATTAAACATTTTTACCTGCCTGTATTTGTTTGCGTGATGTAGGCTATTGAAAAGGAGTGTGCACAAAATTTTTTTTTTAAATCGTTTTCCTCTTTCTTGCCATTGTAGCCACTCAATAAAATTTGTTATTGTGATCAGTCATGGTCAAATTATAATTTTTACTGAATACACATACATGTACACCTCAGTTATTGCTGTCAGGAGATGAGTTTTGCCCACCACCAGACAAAGACGCTGTTTATCCCATTTTCAATATTTTATGATAATTTGGCACCTGCCCATGAAAGACAGCATGACCCACAATGTTGAAACTGCTATCTATGTATATAAGGAACATGAAGTGTGCTGAATGTCTATCCCATATTGAAACACGTAGATGTCAAAAGTGATCTTTCATACATTTTTTCTTAATTTTGAAAAATTTCCAAGGGAGAAGCTATATTGTGTATATTTCATTAAATCATATTTATTGGTACATTTATTCAATATGAATTATTTTACTGAGCCAGTTTTATGAGTGTGCATTGAACCAAATCAGAGATATATTCTCCTTATAAAATATGTCAATGTTAGCAGTTTCGCAAATTTTTGCGATAATTTGATGGTTTGTCATTTTCACATTTTATAATACAAACTCTTCAAATTTTGCATCTGCATGTTTCCACGCCTTTCAGCATTCACTGCTGGGGATATGAAAAAAAATCTGACATGGGTCAATTAAGTGGGACATTTTCTGAAATTTGGTTGATTTGACATTGTGACACCAAGCAAGCTTTTCCATCAAACCTGTTGAGAGGATGAGTCCAAAAAATCTATTTGTATATTTAAAATAACTGTTTTGTCCAGTTTTTAGTGTAGCAGCCTTTCCATCTCATCTGAATAGAACAGGGGTGCAAAAAAAAAAAGTATTTCAAAAAACAATTTTGTCCTTTTTTTTTTTTAGAGTGTTGCAGCTTTTCCGTCATACCTTAAATATGGAGGACGGATGCAAAAGACAATTTTATATTATAAAAATGATTTGGTTAATTTATATCTTCTATATGCAGATGACCTTGTGCTAGTCTCTGGCAGTGCTTCTGGAATGCAAAAATTGTTAGACAACCTTTAGGGTGTCTCATTTTTCGAACTTTTTTCCAGATCACGCTCTTCTTTAAACCAATTGATCTCCTATGTGAACAGACCACGCAGTTCAAATTTCAGTCAGATCCATTGATGTTTAGACCCCACCCACTTCTATTTTGGGACTATTTTCACCATTCGCGAGTACAGTAAAAATGTCATTTTCATATGAAAAAAACATGCACTACAGACCTATTGTACCTATTAAGGTTGCTTAAAAGGCAGAATGAGGTGCCTGCTCAGTACTGCTTTCATTCCCATCATTTTTTCTCCATATCATGTAATCTATTGGCATTTCAAGGGCAAAAATCGCTAAATTCAGCTAAAATTCTTGTAAAATCTTGTAAATTGCCCAAATATCTAATCTTGTCCTTACTGAGAAGGGTACAGTGAGGATAGTGATATCTTTTAGAAGTATAGGACTTTTGATAAGATTGAATTAAGAACTACAATAAAATCAAGAGTTGCCAACCTCAATTGGACTTCAATGAGGAATTCACTGATGAAATAATTATTTCAGTTAATTTTTTCTATAAACTGGCACAACAGTCACATCAATAGAGATATGTCATGTGATTAAATTTTATCATGTAATTTGTTATTTTATGCATAAATGTGTTCAAACTAGGTCTTTAGAGATGAAATATCAGGATGATACTGCAGTTCTAGGTACAGTGATTGCACTTTGAGAGGCCCTTATTAACCTGGTACTAATGTCATTGAAATATTCTGACCCAGCTATGACTTTTTTCACCTATCATGGCTATATTATTTGCCTGGTGGTACAGCAAAAAACCACATTACTGACAAGACACAGACTGACCATCAAATAATCATTGAGACTGTTAGAACACTGTTTAGGGCCTTTTTGCAGGGGTTTAAATGAATCATAGCCGAGACACAATGACCAATGCTCTCCTGTTAATTAAAGATAGTGAACACTTCATGGCTTGGAAATGTGCTGTCATATAAATCTGCCTTCCAGAAAGTCAATATACATAATGTGATTTATGTCACAAGTCCCAATTGAGTTACAGAGCTTCATATTTATCCAGTAATCCAAATCCTTTATGATTTTACTTCCGCAGGTGCTGCGTGGTGTCGAGATGCAATATATTATATGGAGCAATGGATCGGTCATGCGTAATTGCTCCAGGCCATAAATGCCTATACAGTTTTTGTAACAGGTTTGAATACATTTATGTCATTATTAACTCTATTCAGCTATTTCTAAACCAGAACTTCATGAAATTGGTCTTACAATTCAAAATATTATCTGAATTTGGGTCAGTGCCAATCAAGAACTTGGCATCAGACTTGAATTGAAATGTATTTGAAGTACACATGTAAGATTGACTGAGACAGTTTACTGGATTAGCCCTACTGTAGCTAGTAAACTCAACAATGCTGTTCAAGCCAAACCAGTGACATTTTCCTGTCAGCTGTGTCTTTTTTAATTGAAATTGTGAAACCTGAATAATTAATTGGCTCTAGACAACACCACAGCAAAGCCTTTTTAAAATTATCCAACAAATGAATTTTAAATGTCTTCAATAATTCTGAATATTGCTGCAGTTTATGCTAAATATTATCATAAACCATGGGCATATTGGAGACCACAATAACTGGATTGAGATAAAAGGATATTTAACTTCCAGGGTGTATATTAAGGTATTTACACGCATTGACAAATCACACTGCATTTGATGGAGTCATTCCTGATAGAGCCAAATGACCATGTCTGGATTCAAGATATGAATTACTGAGAGCCTGTATTATCAGGTGTCAAATTTTCCATTATCTAGTTACTCACAAGGACCAGATCATACAAGAATATTTTTGTCCATCTTGTTTCGTTTTATTGGACTGGCAACAAAAGACGTATTGGTACGCATGTAATACTTTTGGGTTAATTAACATTTTTAGAGATCAAAGAATGAATAAGATATCCCTCAACTGCAATTCTCAGTTCTTCAAACTTTTCAGAATTCCTCCACTCCATAAAGTGCAAAAGATCATTAATTTACCAAGCATAGTAAGCATAAGATTAGATATTTGGTGCAATTTTACAAGGATTAAGGCTGAATTCAGTGATTTTTTGCCCTTAAAATACCTATAGATTACATGATATGGAGAAAAAGTTGATGGAAATGAAAGCAGTACCCAGCAGACACCTCATTCTGCCTTTTAAGCAACCTTAATAGGTACAATAGGTCTGTAGTGCATGTTTTTCCATACGAAAATGACATTTTTACTGTACTCGCGAATGGTGAAAATAGTCCCAAAATAGAAGTGGGTAGGGGGGGTCTAAACATCAATGGATGTGGCTGAAATTTTAACTGCGTAATCTGTTCACATAGGAGATCAATTGGTTTAAAGAAGAGCATGATCCGGAAAAAAGTTCGAAAAATGAGACACCCTAACAACCTTGCATCTTACTGTAGAAAATGGCACTTGTTGATCAACTCAGAAAAAAGTAAGATAATGGTAGTTGAACCAAGTAGACGTAAACCAACATTTGTATGATATTTCTTATAACTTCTCAATAGATGATGATAGGGTAGAGGTTGTTGAGTCTTATAAATATCGTGGACATATTATCAGTATCACATGTAAAATTTATGAAATATTGCATGACCATCTCGCAACTCAGGCACGAAAGGCAATGCATGCACTAGGCCAAAGACCGTGTGAAATCGACTGTTGGATAGTTCTCATCAGGGTTTCTGTTGGGGTGCTCATGCAAAAAGTGGGTCCTGGGGACCCAGTCTGTTCTGAAAAAGTAGGTCCCCTTCAAAATTTCTGTGTCCCAATCTCACTTTGATATTTTTTGCTGAAAAAATGTGACAGCAGTCATCAATTGCATTTTTTAAATTTCGGAGTACTGCAGTACATGCCCAGGATGCACCTCACATTTAAAAGACATTTAATCAGTATTATGAAAACGTTCAGAAACAAAAACTAAAAATATTTTATAAATATAAAAAAAATGTTTAGTGCTTTCTGCATAGAGGTTTCTTGAGTTAATTTGAACAATTCATCTACCAATGTGTAGGTTACTTGTTTGCTGTACAAAAAATATTTAGAAAAGATGACTGACAATAATTGAAAATGTCAAAACTACAGAAGCCTTCAAATGGTGATCAAAGGTCTTTGGCAAAGCAGTAGTATTTGATGACTCTTGTAACTGTCACTGAGTCATATCTACCTTGTTATAATCTAGCCCATATTACTCATCATCATTTATCATTGATAAACTGCACTTTAGAGACAGGACCTACTCTGAAATCACTGAAACATCCCAAGTAATCACCCACATTTACTTGACTGTAACTGCAAAGGGGCAATGCAGGAAGGGCAGTCATTTTCAATACATGTAAAAGTTAATTCTTAACTCTTGTCTTAATGTAAATGTTTCCTGTTAAAACTGTTTCTGTCATCATGTGGAAGTTTTCTCTTCACTTTCGATAGCCACATAATGCTACAGGTCACTGGAATTCCTTTATATCAAAAGAAACAAACCAACAATAAAATGTTAGTATTGGCAGCTCATAATATGCTGCCACTAAAACTGAATTTGTCATTATATATATAATTTTATTGTCTCTCATAATTCTAAATGAATGGTCTGTTTTACCACTGTTTTTTACTTTTTAATGTATGTATGTGTGTGATGCAGAGTGAGACAAAAATAAAAATTAAACTATATAATTTCATCTCCAAAACGTGGCAAGATTGGTATTGATTGCTATGCAAGGGTTAAGGAATTTCAGACTTGAAGTGGGACACAAATTGAAAGGCCTGAATTGCAATTAAGTGATTCTTCCAGGCGTGAAGCTGCTTGGAGTTTCTCAGAGAATTGTGAAGTCTGGATTACAATCAAGGATTGCCTGACACTTAGGATTGAAAGTTTACTTCTTAGTGCGTCCTAGGGACGCAAACACTGCTTCAAAAGTCCTTTGCAAAAACAATGCGTTTTTTGGTGATAGGGATGGCGTCAACAGAAACCCTGGTTCTCATAACCTTCACATAGAACTAGGTAGACACAAACTACCATATACTGTGGCAGACAAACGTTTATGTAAAAGAGGTGACATGAATATGGTTGAAGATGAATTCCATTGCCTCCTGATTTGCAAAAAATGGCATTTACTTAGATGTGACTTTCTTGTAATTGCCTCTCGGCAGATTGATAATTTCCTTGTATTAAATCCGAAAGAACAGTTCCTACGTATACTAAATGGTGAAAGCTATGAAGTAAATTTTGGAATATCCAAATTTTTGGCTATAATTCTAGAAACTGAAAACATTGTCTGAAACAGATTCTAACTTCAAAGTATTCATGTCACCATAAAACATTGCACAAATCACAGGTGGTCACAAGCACGGAACATGTGGTACTTGCACGACATGGCAATTTAATTGTTCTTTTTGAGTTTACAACGCGTTCCCAATTATTATGCAACCATGATTTTTCGTGATATCTCAAAAAGAAATAATACTATTTGGATATCCTTTACACATAATGATAAATGTACCATGTAGCCGATATTCTGTCAATTTTGTCCAATTCCATTGGCTCAGCTTGGAGTTATGCTGTATAATGAGGTTTTGAGGTTTTCCCACTTATTATGCAAATTCTTGGAAATGCATCCTTTGTCACTCAAAATCACCCAAACTAATCTAAGGATGCCATCAACATATACCTCATAAAACAAAAGGAAAAGTATATATAACCATCATTTCAAACCTGGGTGCTTTCATATCGCAGAAATCCATGTTTTTCTCCTGCATTGAAATAGCACTGAAATTACAGTTTTATCGCCACAAGGAGCCTCTGTTAGCCAGACTAATTACAAAATCATTACCATACCCATATTCCACTTTCCTTAGGTTTAGAACTCTCCTGTAAACCAATGGCAACCAAGTTGCCCCAATGTAATTGAAAAATATCTTGACATGAATTGAGCGCATATCCCATTGCCAATGCTATTCCAATGGGGAACAGAAGTGTGAGTTTTTGATTTGATGTCATATTTTGTAGAGACATCAGATTTAGTTATTCATCACACAGTATGACCGTAGTATGCTAAAGATATATTCTCAGGCAGCTGGGTGGTGTAGTGGTTAAGGTTCCCGCCTGCTCCGCTGAAGGTCTTTGCCTGCATGGGTTCGACTCCCGGTTTGGGAACCCGAAATTTTCAGTGTACCTTTATGAGCAAAATCCCAGTTGGATGTCGTTCGGATGAGACGTTAAATTGGCGGCCCCTTGTATCAGTGTCTGTGCTGGGCAAGTAAAAGATCCCTCACATGGGGTAAATGTGTAACATGTTGAGGACTCCTGCTCTCTCTCTCATCTCATCAATCAACCCTCGTGAGCGCCCAGAACTGGGCTTAGAGGGCTGCACTTACCATATCTATCTATCTATCTATCTATCTAAGCTGACATTTTAATGATATTAGATTTTTTAAGAGCATGGGAGGCTTCATTATTGAGAAAAAAAGCCTATTTCAATGCGTTCTCAATGCAGTTGTATTATTAATTTCTTGGTCATGAAGGCATGCACGTTTGAAATGATGGTTCCATTTTCTATTTAGTGTTACGAGGTATATTCTGATGTCATTTCATAATCTACTTTTTTGATTTTGGTTGGCAATGGACGCTTTTCAAAGAAATTGCATGATAATTGGGAACACCCCAAAACCTGAATATATGGCATGACTCCTAACTGAACCAATTAACAGTTTTAAAAGTAAGTGACAAGATAATTGCTTCATGGCACGCATTTCATTGTGTTTAAAGGATATCTGAATAGTGTCATTTCTTTATGAGATATTGTGTGAAAAAGCATAGTTGCATAATAATTGGGAACGCAGTGTACATGTACATAGCTGTTTATGATATGTGAGTATATATATATATGTCTTGTGTTCCCTTAACAATGTTTTGTGTTTTTAACATGCTTAGACAATGGCTGATAGAATTTATGCTCAGTCCTGGCCTAACCAAAATCTGCCGTTCAACTTTGAATCAAACTAGGCGAGGGCCGTGAGTCTATTTGCACCAAATTTTCACATTTTCTATTAATCTTGAATGTATGTAAATGATCTTGTTTCAATTTTATATTTATTACACATGTCAGTATGTTTCAAATCAAATGTTTCATTTATAAATTCATGGAAATGTCATTATGGTGCTATATTTATATTAGAGTGTAGGATGACTCGATGAGTGCAAAAACCAGCTGGTATTCAAATTTCTAAAAATCATACCTGTTGAAAGAATGAGAGCCCGTTTCCAATTGGTGCATCCGACTTTCGGAATCCTGCAGTAAGCAAGTTGACGGGTTTCATCAAGTAACATGTATTGCGAAAATTCTTCAGGAGGCTTTTCGTTGCTTGAACAATACTCTCTGATCAGGGATTGCCTCCTCATCTGTGACTTTGGTGGATTGTAAGAGATGTTGGAGTGAATTCGAGGTGGGACGTCGTGAATGTAAACGTCGACTGAAAAGAAGTAGGTTTACTGTCATAGAAATACATAGAACGGACATGAGGCTCCAGCAGATGAAGCAACCAAATCCACCATCTTGGAACTGCCTGGCAGCCTGGTATTTGGTAATCATGACGTCACCAATAATAGTGACAACACTAGTAACAATGGCATCATGTCACGTCACATCAGCCAACCACAACATCTTGTTGCTCCTGCTGTGATGTAACAATGATGTCATGTCTCAGGGCAGTTCAAATATGGCGGATTTGGTGACCTCATCTCGAGGTGGCGTCATACAGCCTCATGTCCGTTCTATGTATTTCTATGTTTACTGCAAATTGTTAGGCAAATAAAAGAAATACATAATACAATGGCCCTGTGTTATAGGACTGCCCAATCACCGATCATGAAGCGGTCTCTTGTGGGGTTTTGGTCTCTCATTGGAGTGTTAAATGCACTAAAAATACTAATAAATGCTAGATGTAGGAGAGGTGATCTTTTGGGGGAGGGTCCTTCATGGGGCTTTCTGCCAGTGGCGGAGCTTAGATCGACAAATCTATCTAACTTCATGGTCTGGGGGGCGGGCGAGTGGGCTCACCTGTGCGGCCCCCTCACGGAAATGCACGAAGCGAAGAGACTGAGATTCGGTCCAGGCGGAGCTGTGGGGGGGCCTGGAGGGGCCAAGGCCCCCCCAAATGGATGAGTGGCCCCCCCACTGGCCCCCCCATTTCAGATTTGAGAAATTTGAACATTTATTTGAGAAGAGCACGTCCGTCTTCGTGACCTGACCCGCGCCCACCAGAATGACAGTTGCCCTCTGAAAACTTCAAAGGCATTTGACAATTTTGTATTAAATTTTTCTTTTAAATTATCTGGCAATAGGAATACCTGCATCCGAACTTTTTAGTGCGACCTTGTGACATTTGGCCTAATTTTCAAGATCTAGATTTAATACAATTTCAAAAGAAATCTTATGGATACAATTATAATAATCTACCTAAATTGTTTGCCTTTTGCCTAGAATCTTAGTGTTTCCCAAATTTTAACCTCCCCCCTAAGGTATGCCTATGTAATCATTGCAGTTCCATTCAAAAAAATTGTGATTTGAGAAAATCTTTCCCTTGCCATTGTTGAGCCAAAGAAATATTGCGCCTTTGAAATATTTCTGGAGAGGACTGATAATCCAGAGTGATTTTTAGAACAAACTGCTCAGTTTTTCATGTTTTGCATTGAATTTCCCAATATTTTTTGGCATCTGTGTAATTTCCAGCAATCGGTATTAGCTTTTTGGCCTATTTGAGCAGATAAAAAATTATTATTAATATCATGAGACCATTCGAGTCTGTGTTAAACTTGTATCATGGCAATGACAGTATTGAAGAGCTACTACCACTCATAACTGAAATCATAAATAGATCACTGAAGTGTGGAACAATGCCACAATTGCTCAAACATGCACTAATTAACCCCCTCATTAAGAAACAAGGTGCTGATCTGCAACTAAAAAACTACAGACCAGTCTCGAATCTAACTTTTTTGAGCAAATTAATAGAGGGAGCTGTGATACACCAATTTTCAGACCACCTAGCCAAGAATGGACTACATGATCCAAAACAATCTGCCTACAAACAGCTTCATAGTACAGAAACCTTGCTTACTAAAATACACTATGACATTATGATAAACATGAACAGGGGCAACATTGTTATGTTGGTTCTACTAGATCTCTCAGCTGCATTCGATACAATAGACCACAAGATCCTCTTAAGTAGACTAAAACATAAATATGGAATTCGGGGTATGGCATTAAATTGGTTCAAATCATACATTGAAAACAGAACCATGTCTGTTAATGTAAATGGAACAAAATCGGATAAAATGACTTTGCAATATGGGGTACCACAAGGATCGAAACTGGGCCCACTTCTCTTTAATTCATACATTGCTCCCGCAAGTGATATAGCTGTTTCAAATGATGTTGAAAACCAAAAATATACAGATGATGAACAACTGATGCTAGCTTTCAACCCAATCAGTACACAAAATCAACTAGAGTCACGTGTTAAAATGGAGAGGTGTATTGATGAAATCAAGAATTTTCTGCTGGAAAACAAACTGTGTTGCAACAGCGAAAAGACTGAACTTCTCATTATAGGTACCAAAGAAAATATGAGAAAACTTGAAGTCCATAACTTAAATATTGATGGAACATTGGTCCATAAACAAAACAATGTTCGCAACCTTGGAGTGATTTTCGACTGTCAAATGAAAATGGAAAGTCAAATTAATAAGATGTGCAAGAATGCATACTTTAATATTCGAAATATTTCCAAAATACGGAAAAGCCTCACAAGAGATAATTGCAAGACTGTTGTAAATTCGCTTGTCACACCTCACTTGGACTATGGAAATAGCCTGTTATATGGGACTACTAAGAAGCTACTGAACAAACTGCAAGGTTCTCAAAATGCAGCAGTACGTGTCATTGAGAAAATAGGAAAATTTGACCATGTCTCCGATCTACGGAGCAAGCTTCATTGGTTGCCGATACAAGCCAGAATCGAGTTCAAAATTCTCGTCACTGTTTGGAAATCTCTCAACTCCCAGACTCCAAAATATCTAAGTGATCTGGTGAAAATTAAATCGACAAAGCGAAATCTTAGGCGTGGCGCTGGAATTAACCTCGACACTCCCCACTTATCCTCCCGCAACAATTATGGAGACAGAGCATTTTCAAAAGCTGGTCCAACTCTATGGAATAAATTGCCAAATGATATTAGAAATCAGACAACACTACTTAGTTTTAGAAAGAGGCTCAAAACACATTTATTCACAAAATTCAATCAAAATACATAATGAGTTGACTGGTTAAGCGCCTTTGAGCCAATTAAGTTTTGGATATTGGCGCTATACAAATTACTATTATTATTATTATTATTATGATTGTAACATCACATATTGTAGGCACCCTTGAGGTTTTTTTTTTTCTTTATGTACAAGCATGGTCATTGATGTCGTATCAGGGAATTTTCAACCAGATACGGACTGTGTTCTTTCAAATGTAAGAGCAACCCAACCCCAATCAGCATTATGAATCATTCCAGTGGCATCAGTGTAGCCAAAAAATGGGTATTGTTTGAGGAAAAATTTTAAGCGTTCCCTGGGACCCACTTTGCCCACCACTTTAAAATGAAACTGATGCCCCTGTCTCATTCTGTGTGCATAACAAATTGAACGGCTGAAATCTGCTATTTGTCCAACTGGTTTATGAAATGTCATTATTCTCTAAAAAGTAATTGAAAAAGGATATTTAGTGGTTTTTGTACCATATCTAAATTGAATAATAAATGCAGTAAGTATATACACCAGAAGAAAAGAGCGTCAATGTTCCTTTGTCACTTGTAAAGAGGGTAAGTCCGTGTCAATTCAACAAATGGCTCCCACTCGACCGACTCAGAATGCCTCCAAAATTTACCAGGATGAAGGTTTCTTGCCTAAAAGCACAAATCCCAAATAATGCTGTGATATCTTTAATAGTTTCTATGAAAAAAATTCATGAAAAATTTGAGATTTTTCCTGAAATTTTCTAAGTCCAGAAATTTGAAGGCATGTAACTCAATCAGTGTAAAACCTAGAGACTTGTAATTAGGCAACATGTTTTTAATGTAGCCCAGGTGTAATGATGCATTGTTTCAGCCACCTCAATTAATTTGCCTTTAGTTCACATGTTGTCGAAAAAATCTGAAAATTGCAGTTTATTCCCATTTTTGTCCCCAAATTTCTCTGTCAATATAACAAGTGGAGATTTAATATCATGGTCAAAGAATCTTTGCTATGACTTCTAAACATGTGTGGAGTATCAAGCTAACTACACAAATATTCTTGGAGAAATGTGGTCTGAAAAACTGAAATTGTGTAAAATTGGTCAACTTCTAACCAAATTTTACAAGGTATAGTAGCCTATATTTAAAAAATGAATACACCGACCTAAAGAACAACATCACATGTGTTCACAGAAAAAATTTCTAGTTGGTATCTATTGGCACTTTTGTTACCCAAAATTTCAAAAATTCATAGTTTCAAGTTTACAAATTTGTCATATTGATACATCTTCGCCATGCAAACATTTTCTTGTGCTTTTTTTTAAACACACTATTGCACTGCAAGTTATCAATGACATATTGATATGATATTCTTACATTGAAAACAAGTTTTGCAGCTACCTGAAACAAACTTTGCTATATTGTCAAAGACACAGATGCATTACAAAAAAATCTTTATTTGTTTTTGGCATTATCAAATGAACATCATCTTCGCCATTAATCACCATATTTTTGCTTTGTGTAGAGTAGGTCAGTTTATAGATTAATTAAACATCTCCAATTATTTGTAATTATTATGGGTTTTCTTAATTACGAGAATGCATCAAAGCTGAGGATGATGTTCTTGTACAATAGCTGAATCCACATTGTCTGGCAAAGGCAAAATAAATGGTTTGTGCTGGGTACCAAATATGCCATGATAATACTGGGCCCCACCAGAACCTCAATGGCAGAATTTGGATGAAAGTGCATTATGGACTTAGACAACAATAAACCAATTAAGCTGAAATATGAACAATGTTGATGAATTTAAACCACAACAATGCACAAAGACAACTTTTAATTGTAGCAGAATACATTAAAAAAATTACTCACTAAGTAGATTTATTTGTAAATTTTTTTTACAACTTCGGATAATGTCTGTTTAATACACAAACTACAATTTTAAAAAAAAATATATGAAGATATAAAGCCAAAAGATACCAAGTTGAATTTTTTTCTGTGAACACAAGTGATGTTGTTCTTCAGGTTGGTGTATTCATTTTTTAAATATAGGCTACTATACCTTGTAAAATTCGGTCAGAAGTTGACCAATTTTACACATTTTCAGTTTTTCAGACCACATTTCTCCAAGAATATTTGTGTGGTTAGCTTGATACTCCACACATGTTTAGAAGTCATAGCAAAGATTCTTCGACCATGATATTAAATCTCCACTTGTTATATCGACGGAGAAATTTGGGGACAAAAATGGGAATAAACTGCAATTTTCAGATTTTTTCGACAACATGTGAAATAGAGGAAAATTAATTGAGGTGGCTGAAACAATGCATTATTACACCTGGCCTACATTAAAAACATGTTGCCTAATTACAAGTCTCTAGGTTTTACACTGATTGAGTTACACGCTGTCAAATTTCTGGACTTAGAAAATTTCAGGCAAAATCTCAAATTTTTCATGAATTTTTTTCATAGAAACTATTAAAGATATCACAGCATTATTTGGGATTTGTGCTTTTAGGCAAGAAACCTTCATCCTGGTAAATTTTGGAGGCATTCTGAGTCGGTCGAGTGGGAAAATTTTCTGAAATTTGATGAAATGACACGGAATTACCCAAGAGGGCTTGTGTCGCGGCGTTAATCTTTGCCCTTGTATTTCCCCAAAAATGCCGTGAAAGGTGGGCCCCCCCAGCTCAGACCCTGGACCCCCCTTGGCCCCCCCACTCCTAGATTTCTAGCTACGCCACTGCTTTTTGCCAAATATTTTTAGAACTTAGCCCAAATTCAAGTCAAGCTTAAACTGAACCGGATTTTTAGGGGGCCAACAGTGCCCTCCCTCATGCCCCCAAGGTTTCTACGCCTATGCGAAGAATAGATCTCATAATGCAAGGACCACTATATACATGGAGAAATCGAAAATAGTTACAACCCTATGCAATGAATGGATTTATAAGAAAATGAATAAATATAACTTACCATCTGGAAGATACTCCACATTCCAGACCACAATGGCCGTTACCAAAAAAGCCAGGACAAAAGTTGATGCTACGCATTTGCAACACCAGTGCTTCAGTCCCATGGCTCCATAACATTGAGTTATTGAAAAAATCTCCTGAGGAGACAGCAATTTTTTCTTAACCTGAGAAACCTTTAACACTGACACCGTTATCTACTGGAGCGATAATCAAATATTCGATGCACGGTTCTGTGAATTTTTTTAGGCTTGGGTAAACATGTAGCCCTAGTACTATTCACCCTTTCTGTGGCATGTGTACCAGGCCTATTATATTGTTATAAATCAATGATCACAATATACATATATTTAAGATATTTTAAGATGAGAACCAGGTTTGACATTTTGTATCTTTTTTAATATGTAATAATTGTATATAAACTCTAAACACACTCCTTTACCATGCAATACCACTGACAAAGGCAAACGGGAGTCAAAATGGCCATAGTTCAACAGTTCTTAATCACAACTCTAATTTGCATTGGCTTGCAAGGCAATTTGAACAAGTAAAATTAATATTGTAGCCAACTATACTGAGTATACTTCATCATGCTTGCTTGCTTGCTTGCTTTTGTTGTGCTGGTGTACCCCGGATCAGCCGGGGCAGCTCAACCTCCATCTTTGTGGAGGGAGCTGCACTTTAATTTTTTGGTGACCGCGTGATTCAACTAACCCCAAGAATCACATCTGGAAAACAATATTGTCTTATTTTTCAGTCTCATCAAAGGCATATAGTAAAACTCTTGTGGGTGTCCATTACAGCCTGGAAACATGATATGCAAAAAATGAGTGTTGCTTCACCCAGATCTTGGCACTATGTGAGTCATATTAGCTGATTACATTCAATATGGGAAACATAGCGGCTGTTTGATCAGTCATGATCAAGAGAAGGCCATTTGATTTGTCATAACTGATTTCAGAGTAAAAATCCAATGTATAATCTTTTGGTTTGCCTGTCACCAACAAGCGGGATTCGTATCCTTAAATCAAATTAACGAGTCTATAATCTATTTCCCCATGTGAATCTAATCCATGCAGGTCTGCATATAATTTACTGAATCTTTCAATATCTATGGTCATACACTGTAACCTGACATCCTCGGTGTGCATGCTGTCCAATTGCTTGACCTACTTCTGAGTGGCGCAAGCCATGAAAGACTCTGCCAGAATTCAGATGCAGCAAGCGATGTTATGAGAAAGCAAGCGACGTTATGAGATTAGCAAGCTTTCTCGGAGTAGTTGAAACAGATACTTAAAGGTTGTCTATATAACAATGCGTGTTTGGTTTAAGGTGTCGGAAACATTAACACTAATTAGTGTTAAAAATACACACTGATACTCAAAGCTTCCTGTATAACAGTGTTTGTTTGATTTTAAGCTGTCAGTTGTACAAGTGTCAAAAACAATGGCAGTATTTACAAAGGAAATAAGTGGATTTACTCATGCATATTATTGGGTCATTGAAAACCATCAGTCTCCTCCAGCTAAACCTGTTTGACAAAGAGAGACTGTGTCAGTCTCGGGTATGGTCATGACAAATCATAAGTATGATGATTCATGAAGTGCCATTTTAACCGTGCAATAGTCCACTCTGTTAGCATATTAAGTGTACAGGCTGCAAGCAGGGGTATGCTAATTTGGAAATAGGGTCAGTTCCTCTTGGTTGAAATCTTTACAATACAATAACTTCATTTCCCAATTCAATTTTAACTACACCCATAAACTGCCATTGGGAAGAACATGACTGTCAGCAATAAAATTAATAAAAACTCCTGTTACAGCTTTTACCCCAGGTGGAGCTGCTGCAGGTTGAAATTGGAAATTCAGAGGTGGGTTATGCTACTATAACTTTCATTTTTATTTCATGTTCAATGTATGCATGAAGGGCAATTATGTCACTCATCCTTTAAAAAAAAAACAGATATATAAAAGACAGAGAAATGCAGTTCTCTGTCTATCTATATGTCTATCTATCTATATGTCTATCTATATGTCTATCTATCTATCTATCTATCTATCTGTTTATCTATCTATCCATCTATCTATCTATCTATCTATCTATCTATCTATCTATCTATCTATCTGTCTATCTGTCTGTCTAGCTGTCTATCTATCTATCTATCTATCTATCTATCTATTTATCTATCTGTCTCCCCATTTTCTCCTTCCTTTCTTCATTCCTTCCTTCATTCCTTCCTTCATTCCTTCCTTCTCTCTTTCTTCGTTCCTTCCTTATCCACCTTTTTCCTTCCTTCATTATTTTCCTCCTTGCCGAATTCCCTCCCTGTCTTTTTTTTGTTAAGCTTTTAAATTTATAAGCATCAGCAGTACTGTTATTGAGGATGCTTTCCCAACATTTTTAAAAACTCGATCCTAAGGATCTTTTAAAGTTGATCAAAGTGATGGGACACCATGAGCATTGAGTACAGGGGGAACTTCCAATTATTATGTATCCCAAATTCCCAATATCAACCAAAAACACAACGACAAAACCCATAGTTTTAACATAGTTTTTGTGAAAAATTGACTTTTCTCAATAGTTATTTAATGTACAATGTATAAATGGTTGAGCAAGAGCTTTATGATACAGTTTTTTAGTAGGCCTAGGCACACTATTCCTCAAGAGTTTTGTGTTGAATGTTTGAATAACACTTTTTGTAGCTTTTGTGACGGTATGCCTGGACAATTCCTATAGTCTATTCACTTTGAGTGTATGGATATTTACTTTGAGTGACAATGTGCAATTACCCTCGTCATAGTAACAAGCATGGTTACAGTTACCCTCGTATCGAGAGGCAGTTACCCTCGTCATTTCGGACGTGCTTTAAGCCATTTCTAGAGTCACACAACCTGAATCAGCACTTGCTCTTTCTTGGAGTGTTATTTCGAATGCCTGACGATGGTAATATAATGAACCACTGGATAACTTGTAAAATCACTAATAAGCTCATATTCATGATTACATAATATTTAAGGCTATTTTAGAGACGAGGGTAACTCAGTTACCCTCTTCCAGTTTTGCCACACTGACCATGATGTAAGTATCAGGAAATGGCAAGATTCGAAAGAGCCCTGCAACATGTCTCCCACTAGCAGGTGTTTGCTTTCTCAGACTATTCAACAGTTTCCATGGCACCAGACAGTCCTAAAGTACTAAATCTGGGTCAAAAAATAAAAAAGTGATGCTCACTTTGCCAAAGATCCGGCCGGTTAAAGAAGACAGAAAGAGTTCATATTTAGAGCAACTTGGGAGTACTCGGATTACCTATTAGATACGATAAGGAAGTAAATTCATGAGCGTTTCAACCTCCCAAACCGCAGTCCTGACAAGATTGCCTCCGCCCCTGTTAATGGTGGAAATAATTAGATTCTGCCTGGAAGAAAGTCTCTACACAATTAGACATATCTTTGTCATCTTTTGTCTCATCTCATTTTGCGTCCAACTTCAGTAAGTTACTTACAAATGTTTGTTGCAAACCTGGCATAATATATTGATTTGCATAGCTAGTGCCTGGCTAATATTACAGCATATATGCAGCAATTCAGAAAAAAGGATGAATGAAAGTTATCAATCTCATATTGTATGTACTATCTATATGTCTATCTATCTATATGTCTATCTATCTATATGTCTATCTATCTATATGTCTATCTATCTATATGTCTATCTATCTATCTATCTATCTATCTATCTGTCTATCTATCTATCTATCCATCTGTCTATCTATCTATCTATCTATCTATCCATCCGTCTATCTATCAATCTAACAATCTATCCTTCCTTCCCTCTTTCTTCGTTCCTTCCTTATCCACTTTTTTCCTTCCTTCATTATTTTCCTCCTTGCCGAATTCCCTCCCTGTCTTTTTTTTGTTAAGCTTTTAAATTTATAAGCATCAGCAGTACTGTTATTGAGGATGCTTTCCCAACATTATTCTCATTAAAGAGGTGGTAAAAAACTCAATCCTAAGGATCTTTTAAAGTGGATCAAAGTGATGGGACAAGGGGAACTTCCAATTATTATTATGTATCCCAAATTCCCAATATCAACCAAAAACACCACAACAAAAACCTTAGTTTTCACATGGTTTTTGTGAAAAATTGACTTTTCTCAATAGTTATTTAATGTACAATGTATAAATGGTTGAGCAAGAGCTTTATGATACAGTTTTTTAGTAGGCCTAGGCACACTATTCCTCAAGAGTTTTGTGTTGAATGTTTGAATAACACTTTTTTTTAGCTTTTGTGATGGTATGGGTAAAATTGGGTATGTCTGGACAATTTCTATAGTCTATTCACTTTGAGTTTATGGATATTAACTCTGAGTGACAATGGGCAATTACCCTCGTCATAGTAACATGCATGGTTACAGTTACCCTCGTCTCGACAGGCAGTTACCCTCGTCTCGACAGGCAGTTACCCTCGTCATTTCGAACGCCCTTTAAGCCATGTCTAGAGTCACACAACCTGAATCAGCACTTGCTCTTTCTTGGAGTGTTATTTCGAATGCCTGACGATGGTAATATAATGAACCACTGGATAACTTGTAAAATCACTAATAAGCTCATATTCATGATTACATAATATTTAAGGCTATTTTAGAGACGAGGGTAACGAGGGTACCCTCGTCCAGTTTTGCCACAGTGAACATGATGTAAATATCAAGAAATGGCAAGAAAGTGTCTACACAATTAGACGTATCTTTGTCATCTTCTAGTAACAATCTTGTAGTATTAACACCATATTGTATTGAGATATAAGACTGGTTGTCTGCGTAAATTACATTTGCTTCTCGGACACATAGGAGATCCCTGCTGTATTCCTTATATTGCTTTTTGCCAGACAGCTCTATTTGCACTAGGTTGTTATATTATTGCAGGCTTTGATGATATTATGATTTGGTTAGATATATATGTGCAAGATGAGCATTAGATTTCTGAAATATTGGGTAATGTCGAAATAAAATATTTCCACTTTACCATAGTTTGAATTTGAAATACCATGGATAAATGAATTTTAAACAATGATACCATAATGGAATATTATTCAATAATATCATAATGGAATTTTATGCAATAATACCATAATGGAATGTTATTCAATAATATCATAATGGAATTTTATGCAATAATACCATAATGGAATGTTATTCAATGATACCATAATGAAATTTTATACAATACTATCTTTGATATTCTGTATTGTTCTGGTAATAGTGTGATGCATTTTTTGGTCTGTGTCATTTTTTTTAAAATAATGACAATTTTTGGTCTGCATGCTGGATTTGGACAGTTGATGACCCATACAAAAATTGAAGAAAATGAAAATTTGTTCACCGAGAGGCCATGACCCTAGTCCTTAATTTGCACTGATGAGAAGAGACCACACTCTCACAAAATACAAACCAATGAAGAAATCAATATTACCATTTCGAGAACAGATTTGGATTCTCCAGGTCAAAACACAAATTTTAGACACTAGTGATTTTTGAATTTGCTTAGGAATTAAAAACTGACACACCCTGATATAGTAGAAGTCACTTGTAAAATTTTGGCCCATTCTATAAATACTACTGTACCTTTACCAGAATTCACTTGAAGTTTCTAATGTATAATTCCCCATTAACGAACATGTAATTCCCCATTGACAAACTTGAAAATCCTGAAGATATCGTAAAAATCAATAAAGGAATAAATATTTTTCCTCAATTCATAGTTTCTGAGTAAGTTTTGGGAGGGCAATTCAAATCTGGCATCAGCCATGTTACAGCAGGTCTTCCTTATGAGCTAGAAAGTGTTGAATTTCCTAAAATTCTGCCATTTTACGCTGATTTTCACAAATTTGACAGCTTCTGGCAGCTTAGCAAGTAGGGTTATACAAAAAATAACACCAGATTTGAATTGCCCTCCCAAAACTGTGGATTGAGAAAAAAATATTCATTTCTTCATTGGTTTTTATAAAGATTTGCATGTTCGCCAATGGCGAATTGCATTATAAACTTCAAGAGCATTCTGATAAAGGTAAGTATTTATAGAATGGGCCAAAATTTTACATGTCACTTTTACTATATAAACTGCAATATTAGACCAAGGTCAAACGGATCGGAAAATATTAGGGGCATCTGAAACACCCTTATGAGAGTCGATATCACAAAACGATTGATGATCTGTTTCAAAGAGATTGGGTTCGCTGCTCATTTTGAATTTTTTCCTATATTTAAACAAAAAGTGAACGACATGCGCAAACAAATTGTAAGTGTCAAATTTCTGAGAAAGATTATGCCGTGGATATGTGGTGATGTGCCATAAGTAATCTCATTTCTGCTGTGCGCTATTTTCTTATAATGAAAAGAGCAAAAACTCTACCTTGCCATTCCTAGAAAATATCCAATTATTTACCAAATAACAAAAAAGATTATCGGCTTGTCTGATGGAGACAATTTGAATGGTTATTCATTTTTGGTTGTGGGCTCCTGGGCTCACATTCAAATGCATATTTAATAATTTCTTTAATGATTCCTTTTTGCCAAAATTGTACTTGAATATGAGATGGCTTGCTTCTCCTAAAACTGGCTGTTAGGTCTAGTTGTCAATGTCAATTAAACTGAAGCAGTTAAAAGACGTGTGCTTGTTGAGATTCATTATCATAAATGGCAAGAAATTGCAAAACATGCAGAAAAAGCATGTCACCAACCTGCTTTTTGCATGCATCTGAAAAACGACTGAAAATCTGAAGATCTGGCAATGTCTCAATTCTTAAAAATCAAATTTCCAGTAAAGATTTTGAAAGAATTACCAGGAAACCCAAAAGGTGTAGCGGATATTCGCTGATGTTCCACAGGAAATCTCATTATATATTAAGCAGAGAACTTGAGAAGTCCGTCACTCAGAATTATTTGATGTCTGTATATATGAAGCTCCTGAGAGAGATAGGGAAAAGACCATAACATGAGAAACAATTTAAAATCCATGATCCATATGCAGGCTTAGCAAGCCTGCGAATGGATCAAGGATTTTAAATTGTTTCTCATTACTATTATGGTCTTTTCCCTATCTTTCATGCAGGTACTGGAGCAGTAGAAAGGTTAGATTATTGTTTATTGGTGCTCTATGTTCTGTATTAAATTTCAGTCAGGGTCGTAGACTCGTAGTTGATGAGGACAAGATGATCTGTCTCAGATAAACCAGTGCGAAGACCTACTTTTTCCCCAGCTTTAAACAGCCAATAGCCCTTGCCCTTATTAGTTTACAGTGATGAGGAAAGACCATATATGTATCCAACTCAGTTTGAGTAAAACACCATGATCCAAAGATCAAGAAATGGCAAGAATCCAGAGAGCCCCCTGCAACACGTCTCCCACTCACAGGTGTTTGCTCTCTCAGACTATTCAACAGTTTCCATGGCACCAGACAGTTCTAAATCTGTGTCGTCAAAGGATAAAAAGTGACACTAATTCTTGCTTTGCCAAAGACGAAATTAAAGAAAGCAGAAAAGGGCAACTTTGAGTACCGGATTCACTGACTCACAGGCGTAACGGGTCAGGGAAAGAGGGTGGGGGGTAATTGCTTCAAGTTTGGGAAATACATGTACTAAGACTCCGGCAAAAGGCTCTTTAAAAAATGTGTGCAGGTTATTAAACAAACATCATTGAAATTTGAAACATCTACATCTTGAAATTCGGAAAATGTCGCTACCACTATGCAACCCACCAAAAAGGTGCGTGTGATATGCTTATGCCTATTAAATATGAAGATTCAGATAAATATTTCATAAATTGATGAGAACAGACCTCTCCCAACCGAAGCCCCGAAGAGACAGCCTCCATCAAAATATACAATGTCATGTAGTGGTAGAAATGATTATGTCCTGCAAAGAAAAAAGTCCATTTATGTACAAATATACATGTATTTGTTATTCTCTGGTAACAATCTTGTGTGTTTCTGCTCTCTGAATTAACGGCACATAGTATTCGGATGTCAGACTGGTTGTCTGCGTAAATTGCATTTACTACTGGGACACATATGAGATCCTTGCTGTATTCTTTACATTGCTTTTTGCCAGACAATTGTATTTGCACTTAGTTGTATATATTATTGCAGGCTTTGTTTTTGATCCTATTAGAAATAGTGACATGTCAATGTGTGGATTGTGTGCATTATATGTCTCTAATGATAATGGGATAAGCTAAAATACAACATTGGCCTTTCCCCTTAGCTTCAATATTGACATATCACAAATAATAATTGTTGTTATGTACGATGATACATGAATTAGGACATTCCCAGTGGCGTCCCTATGGGGGGGTACGGGGGGGCACGTGCCCCCCCATATTGGACCTGTGCCCCCCCAGGTGCCCCCCCATATGAACTTTCCAACTTTGGCTAAAATATACAATTAGTATTGTGGGTGCCCCCCCAGAGAATCGCGTGCCCCCCCAGGTGCCCCCCCGCTCGAGACCCCCTAGTTACGCCACTGGACATACCTGTATATGCATATATCTTTGACATTTTCTGTTGTTCATGTGATAGTCTAATGTGTTTGTGTTTCTGCTCTTTGTTGTAATTTTGGAATTATGACTTTTTTTCTCTATGCTCAGTGCATGCTATAGGCACATGCAAATTGAAGATTTGAGACAACTGCGTATTTCGATACCAGTCATCTCAATGTGAAAACTGCCCTGAAATTCATGGTCAATTTTGATCGAAAGCGATCTAATTGATGATCTCTGGACAAACATAGAAATTTTTAGAAAAATCCAAACAAATTTAGAGTTATAAAAACTATATGCCTGATCGTGAAACACATTTAGCTCATAGCAAAAAATTGCCTTGAAAGTTTGAATCAGGGATATTTCAAAATGGCAACCATTCGTTATTTGCAATAAATAATGTCACTCTGTGCATGCTAAATGGGTTTCCCAGTGGCAAGGAGGTCATGTTCTTTATCTATTCATAGTTGAGGAGGAACTTTTGAAGATCAGACTCACGTAAACACACCAGGAGCTTCTTTCCCAGCTCATGTCTGATACTAATGTGCCAAACAACTTCTAAGATCCCAGTTTTTTCCTCATTTCCGGAGTATAAATAACTGCTGACCTGATTTTTACAGACTGCTTTCAAGCAGACGCATTTGGCAGGGACAAAGTATTAAATGTACAGTGCTGGTCTACAGCACTCTCATCGGTCAATGAGATCTTCGAGTTGGAAGAGCTTGCCTCTTCGTCACTAATTTCTTTTGATTTTTGGTTCCAGAAGGATTTTCTTTTCCTTCTTTTTTTTCATAGAGAAATTCTGAATGAACCATATTATAACAAAATTTATAATTTTTTTCTTGACTGTCTACAGGTTCATGTTTTTAATTATCACATTTGGATAGAAGCGTTTCACAGGACAACATATATGTGAACACTGTTAATCAGGTACATACATGTATACACTGACAGAGCAGACTGCACATAAGGAGTTAGTTTCACATTTTTAAACTGTCATTGTGCTATTTTTTGTAGTTTAAAGACAGAAGAATTGTATCCTTATATTCCTATAAAATGACCATCCTGATGCAGATAAAAAGTATTTGCACTGTGCACTGGTCTGATATATAACCGTCCGGTCTACTATTTCTGGCAATTTGCTCCTGTTCAGATGCTTCTCCATAATTTAACCATTATGTTCACACCAAAACTTAAATGTACACCGATTTAAGAAGATTTATATAATATTAAGAGAGAATAATAACCCTACAATCATGTGCACCTGAAAAAACGACTGCATGGAAATCTGATGATCTTGCGATGTCCCAATTCTAGAAAAATTGCACAACATCAATTTTCCAAGAAAGATTAAGAATTACCTGGAAACCCGGATAGTGCATCGGATATACTGATGCACAGTGAATGATCTCATTAGGCATGGAAACTGTGGAAAGTAAGTCACTCCACACTCTAAAAAAATTCAGACAAAATTGGTTTTTTAGATTCAAAATGTTTTTTGAAAAACCAAATTTCAATGCAAAAAACTAACATGTATTTTTTTTTTAAATCCATGTTGGTTTTACATTGAAATTTGGTTTTTCAAAAAACCATTTGGATCTAAAAAACAGATTTTGTCCCGACATTTTTTAGAGTGCATACCATCAAATGAGTGGATGTAGGGTCTCTGAGAGACATGGAAGATTCAATAACAAAATTCAAATTTACCCCATAACACCAACATGACAGGCAAATATATGCACAATCATACCATGAAGAGAAGAATGGAGGAATGATTGCAGTTTTACAATCTGTATTTAGTCCCTGAGGCAAACCTAATGCGTAAAAGGAGGAAGCAAAAGCAATGAGGCGAATGACGATTGTATCCGGGACCAAAAATGGTAAATGTTGTGCTTGCTATGGCAACAGATTAATCTTTTCTGCAGGGCTGCAACACAAAAAACAATGTGATGACCCACTTTTTTCACCAGCTTCGCTGAGTTATTGACTGAAATAAAACGTCAAGAAATTATTAAATAGTTAATGCAAGATTTGTTGTATAAATGACAACCTGTGGATAGCAATTGCTCTTAATTGGTCTTACAGCCAAACACTTTGATATAGAATTAGAGTGGACTGTGGTACTGTGAAAATGGCACTTCGTGTGTCATCATGCTGATGATTTGTCATGATCATACCCAATGTTTTCAATGTTAATTTGATTGAAGAAGACTTATCCCACTTGTTGGTGACAGCCAAACGAAAGGATTATGCATCTGATTTTCACTCTAAAATCCATTATGAGAAGTCAAATGGCTTACTCTTGATCATGACTAATCAAACAGCCTCCATGTTTCCCATGTTGAAAGTAGAGAAGATGACACTTCATTGGCTATCATGAGTCACGAAGTGCCATTTTCACAGTGCCACAGTCCACTCTAATTCTATATCAAAGTGTTTGGCTGTAATATCTAGAATCCCAAGAGCACTCCACAACACGTCTCCCACTCACAGATGTTGGCTTTCCCAGACTGTTTAATTTAAAAATAAAAACAGTTTCCATGGCACCAGACAGTTCTAAATCAGTATAAAAGGACAAAAAAATAACACGTGCATTCAATGTATTGCGAAAGAATAGATAAGACAAAAAAAAAGCCTATACAATGGTCACCTGTAAGTTGAGATGATGTAAGATTACTCAGCTGGGTGGCCAAGTGGTTAAGGTTCCCACCTGCACCGCTGAAGGTCTTTGCCTGCATCGGTTCGAAGCCCAGATTGGGAACCTGAAATTTTCAGTGTACCTTTATGAGCAAAATACCAGCTGGATGAGACGTTAATTTGGGGGCTCCTTGTATCGGTGCCTGTGCTGGGCAAGTAAATGATCCTTTACAAGTCACATGGGGTAAATATGTAACATGTTGAGGACTCCCTCTCTCATCTCAGCAATCAACCCTCGTGAGCACCCAGAACCGGGCTTAGAGGGCTGCACTTACCATATCTATCTATCTATCTATCTATCTATCTATCTATCTATCTTTCTATCTATCTATGAGATGACATTTCATTTCAAATCAGTACTGGATGGCTTGAAATCAAATAAAACAATGTAAGATTGTCAATATCTATCTTACACCATTCGACATGTTAGCCAATCACAAGCCTGTATTCCACAGCAATAAAACCAATATCCTTTGTTGGCAACTTGCTCTGCCATGTTTATTAGTTTACAATCTGCAAGTTTATATCTTAGTATAAGCCAGTTATTCACCATTGGATATGTGTTTATCACACCTCGGTCTAAGACTTAAGTTTTATAAATGACTTATTCCCTCTCCCTAGATGAGTAACCTATACCTATCATTTTTTAAATTGATCAACTTTGTTTGACTTTGAAGTTTAGTGTCGCTCAAGTGGAGTTGGTCTTCCAATCCTGGACAGTTCTTGAAATAACAACCTACTAATGGAGCTATATGTACAATGCTGTGTCGCTCAAATTATTATGACCTTTTTCCTCGGCAACATCATGCCTTGCCACTTTGTATAATGGTAATAATTATTCAAATCTGTGTGAGCTCATGGCAGTGTTGTCTGTCTGAGGACTCATTTCCGGCATATATTGTGACCTTTACCAGACACTAAATTGCATTAACAGTTGTAATTCTATATAAAATTCTATATACTGCAGCATTTTAGCTTTCACGCATATAATGGTACAATTTCTCCTGAAGCATGGCCTTGAATTCAGACAATGATAAATTTGTGTCATTTTCCAAATATGGTAGAGTACGCAGTAAAAAATGTGTAGGCGTTAATCTTCTTCATTCGACCAGACTCTCAAGAATCTGAAAATGTCACGAAGTGTTATTTTGGTGAGACACCCTCTGGTCGTTAAAACTAACAAATCGGATTGAGTGCAGTGTGCATCTGGCAAGAAAAAGATGAATTAGTGTAAGACACAGCATGTTACTCTAATTGTCATATTTATGTGAAAATTTTGTTCATGCCTTTGGAGTGTAATTAATATCATGATATGACAGCTGGTATCTGTTTTCCCTAGCATTGCAGTTGCCTATTGGTCTCTGATGCTGTGTAAAATAGTTACAAGCTAGCTGTGAAGTCATTAACAGTTTTAAATGGGGTCAAATTCATTACATTCTAGCCAATGGGAATCAATCTCACTCATACACCACAGTCTCGATCAACAGGTTGTCGAGTTCAAATTCGGTCTGGAATACCCTTTGCAAGAACAGCACCACAGCCTTCGACTAGTTTTAGCCAATGGGCTAATACACCTTACTATTCATTACAGTGGCCAAATGTTCACAAAAATATGGTGTAAGGCTTTTGTATGTCTGAGTCAATTCGAGTTTGAAACATTTGAAAGACACAGGCAAGTCTCTACATGTAGAAGCGACAAATTGACACTTCTTTCCAAATGTAAAAGACATACCTGAATTGATATCCCCCTAATATTCGATTGTAAATCAAACTGCAAGCTGCAAAGAAATACTGCCAGCAGAAATTATTTATTTGATTCAATATTTGAAAAAATAATCCATTTATTCAACTAGTTTTTTTTTCCAATGTGTTGAATCTCTCTTTGGTTTTATTTAGAATTTCCCTTCTAATATAGTGTTAATCAGGGGCGTAGATCCTGGGGGGGATGGGGGGGATGCATCCCCCCCTAGGATGAGCCTGGGGGGGATGATCATATGATTATCCCCCCCTAGAATCTCAAGTATAACAACTTAGTATTGACAATTATTAGTTATATTTTCCATCATACCAGTTGGATGTAATATGGAATATACAAGCAACAGATCTGTGTCTCAGAACTTATCTTAGATAATGTCAAATATACTGGTTTCGTGTGCCTCCCAGTCCTCCGACGCGTGACGTTTGGCCCCTTGGACCTCACGCGAATTTTCGTTCGCCGAAATCATCCCCCCCTACCAAAATGAAAAATCTACGCCCCTGGTGTTAATGCATAATCTTTGCAACCAGAGACAGCCACTTAAATTGGTTATATCATCATAACATATGAACAAGAGAAAGCCAATTAGAAGATATATAAATTATATATATAGATAAAATGTAGCTCAGATCTTGTCTCAGAGACACATTTACACATAATTTGGGCAAATAATATTACTTCCAAACAACAACAAGAGCAGTGTTACATAAGGGGGAAAGACTGCCTTAAGGTAAGTGACGAAATCCATATCCCAATCTGAAGCTTTCTCAGAAATTGGTATTCTTATAATTTCTAAGAGACAGAACCAGATTTGATCAACAGATTTGATCTCCAGATTTGATCAACAGATTTGATCACCAGATTTGATCACCAGATTTGATCAACAGATTTGATCAACAGATTTGATCACCAGATTTCTGAGTGATGTTTTGTGACATTTAAAACACTTACAAGAGTTTGAAGATGACAGAATCAAGTTAACAACCTACACAGAAATCAGCCCATCAGGATTACCTTCACACCATGTGAGATGCTTACTACTTGGAATCTGTCTGCAAGTGGACTGCTCTTGTATTGCCAAAGATCAGAACATATGCTGTCTTGTGTTGCCACCTAATGATTAGTGTGCTATTCCGCGAGCTCCTGCGAGCTCCTGCGAGCGTCCACATCATTTCGATCAGAGGAACACACACAATTATGTCTGGAAGACACCGGGGCTGTTTCTGAGTGTGCTGATGGCCTTGTCAACTTCCTTAGAGAATGTGATTGCCGAGTCTGACTCTGATATACATCAATGTTGAATAGAAATTTAGTGAATGTGCAATGAAATTGGAACTATTTCTTGGGACAGCAATGATGTAGCATACAAAATCAACTTTTGTGCCAGGTGGCAGCAGCATGCAGTTCTCATTTTCGCCAGACCGACTTGGAATAATAAGATAACAACCACCTTTGCAGTTAGAGCAGAAAATGATGGGACCGATTTGCTAAGTCTTCACAGGCCCACTTCAAACATCAAGAACATCAATGACAATACAGGAAGTCCTTTGATGCTTGGAGAACAGAGACTAACAAAATGAAGTAGAAAAAAAGCTTGACCAAGTGAATGACCATATAAGTCGTTTACCACAATTTGGTATAGGATGAGAGCCTCCTTTGCGATTAACACTGAAAAATTACTAGACAGGATTGCTGGGTCCTCAATGGTTAACTATCAACATAATTGACAATATAGGAAGTCCTTTGATACCTGCAGGACACAAAATGCAGAAAAATAGCAAAAGAGCCAACATATAGTGACAAGGAATGCTTTTTCTATGACAAACAGGCATACACTGTACCAATTTAATGATATCTTTTATAAAATGTGTGGTATTTGCCTCTGGGAACCAGTCATATACCAAATAACTAATCAACAGATGGGAAATCATGTAGATAATATAACATAAAACAAATCTAAATTAAAATGACAATAATAAAACAATTAGCAAAATTGTTATCAAGAATGAAGTGCCTTGTTATTCTGAGATAAAAACTCCCCTTACAAGAATTGAATTGTTGCAGAACATCAGATTCCGACAAAAAATGAAATGAAATTTTATCCATTCAATCGCATTACATGTCCAACAGGAGATTGACATCCCTGGAAATGCGAAACCAAGGGCGGAAAATAATTGCTTTCGGGCTGATTGCAAATGGCTGACAATATCCTTTGTTTACATGAGTTTGCAAGATTTGAAGACGTACCTCTAATTCTGCGTTGCATGCAAAGTGAATATAACAGAATATAAAAGAGACTAGTGATTTTCACTATTCAAATCAGGTCCACAAAAGCTGATATTGACCTACAACCGAAGTCCATAATTGTATAGTATTCAAGTATTCAAGGACACCCATACCTATATACAGAGTCACATGATCACTGCAAACGCCTAAAAATTTTGCAAAGGAGTTGGTCATCCAATCTGGGACAGTTCTTACAGTCCTTGTCATACTTACGTGGAATATCAAGTTTTTTTTCTATGCTGTTGATTTGTGATGTCAGAGATGACTCTATTCTAGCATTACAATAATATATGTAAATTAACTACAAGCTGTGATGTCATTTCAAACTGGGTCAGATTCCCCAGCTTCTAGCCAATGTTGATCCTCCTGTACTGAGCGTCACAGTTTCAACACAGTGTCAGAGTAAGAGTTTTATCAGGGATAGCCCCTACAACTACGTCATCACAGCTTGATAGCCAATGGGCTGACCATAGACTACGTCATCACAGTTCAAACATTGATATATTGAAGGAAGCATTACATTTTTGATCCCAATGATTTATCACAACAATCACCAGTCTAATCCTACCAAATGGCAGCTTTGTGAGCATTCACAGTAGACAACTGTTATAATCCCCACAGAGTTGTTTGATTAATCTACAAACTTGCTAACTTACAACTTTGATGGAAGTTGGTATAAACAGAAGGCTTTGACAATTTGTTTGTAAACACATGGCTTATGTTATGTATATTTGTTCTGGCAGCCCATTGGCTGAGAGACAGTGATGTCAAACTTGCATGGGTTTTTCCCAGACCCAATTTTAACTCTGACACTGAGTTGAAACTGTGATGCTCAGTTTGGTGGATTCGCATTGGTTGGAAGCTGGGGAATCTGACCCAGTTTGAAATGACATCACAGCTTGTAGTTAATTTACATATATTGCAATGCTAGAATAGAGTCACCTCTGACATCACAGTTCAACAGCATAGAAAAAAAACTTGAGATTCCACGTAAGTATGACAAGGACTGTAATATAACAACCTACGAATGGACTAATGTGTATGTACAGTGTTGTGTCGCTCAAATTATTATGACCTTTTTTCTTGACAACATTATGATTCATGCCTTATCACTTTGTATAATGGTAATAATTATTCAAATCGGCGTGGGCTCATGGCAGTGTTGTCTGTCTGAGGACTCATTTCCAGCATATATTGTGACCTATAGCAGACACTAAATTGCATTAACAGTTATAATTTCATATAGAACTCTACCACCGCATTTTAGCTGTCATGCAAATGAGATTACAACTTTTCCTAAAGCATGGCCTTGAATTCAGATAATGGTAAATTTGTGTCCCATTCCAAATATGGTATTTACGCAGCTGGTAAAAAATGTGTAGGAGTAAAATAGTCTTCATTCGACCAGACTCTCAAGAATCTGAAATGTCACGAAGCGTTATTTTTGGTGAGACACCCTCTGGTCATTAAAACTGCTAATCGGATTGAGTGCAGTGTGCATCTGGAAAGAAATAGATTATCACAAGATACAGCATGTTACTGTCATATTACTGTCATTCACCCGAAATCCTAGTTTTTATGCTATTGGACTGAAATGTCACGCGGATGTGATGCGATTGCTGGAATCGGATTTCCCTAGTATTGCAGTTGCCTATTGTCCTCTGACCCTTTGTAAAATAGGTACAAGCTACATGTGGCTGTGATGTCATTGACTGTTGTGCCCTATGGGCACATCTGCGTTGTAGCAACGTTGCAACAATGTCACACTGTTTGTCAAATGACGTAGAATTTTATGGTAGAAATTATGTTGTCACAACGTTGTGAAGCAACATCAAAGATATTTACATTAGCATGCGCTGTTGTGGCAAATTTTCACAACATTGTGAGGCAATGTCAATGGTTCAACGTTAGCTTGCGATGTTGTGGCAATGTTGTAGAAAAACCCCAACGTCATACCTTTGTTGTGGCAACATAATCTATACCATACATATCTACGTGACCAATAGACCAGCCCTCCAAGAAATAGCAATGTTGTGTTTATGTTGTGTGCCACTTGGGTACTAGATCAGATTCCCCAATCTTCAAGCCAATTGAAATCAAGGTCACTCATACATCACAGACTCAGCATTTTGTCAAGTCAAAATTGGGTCTGCAATATCCCCTGCAAGTGCAGCACCACAGCCCTGTGACTTGTTTTAGCCAATGGGCTAGTACCTTCCAATGCGTCACCATGACCGAATTTTCACAAAAATATGGTGAACGGCTTTGGTATGGCTGAGTCAAGAAACAGGCATGTCTCTACATGTAAGCGACAAATTGACACTTCTTTTCAAATGTAAAAGATAGACCTGAATTGATATCCCCACAATATTCTAATCTAAATCAAACTAGAAGCTGTTACGAAATACTGCCAGCAGAAATTATTTATTTCAATATTGGCAAAAATAATTTATTTATTTCACCAAAAGTGAGCAAAAAAATAAATCATTTTTAAAAAGTCCAATTCCCCTTTCAAGTCTTGCTGGTACTCCCTTATACTTTTGCTAATTTTTTTCTCCACATGTTGAATCTCTCTTTGGTTTTATTTAGAATTTCCCTTCTAAAATAGTGTCAATGCATAATCTTTGCAACCAGAGACAGCCACTTAAATTGGTTATATCATCATAACATACAGTACAACCAGAAATAAAGTATGATTACCCCAGCAGGAAGGAAGAAGCAGCCACTACTTTACCCTTTCACACCTTTTGACTACCTCTGAATCACTTCCTACTTTTACCTACTTGAAACTACCTTTTAAAATTGCATTAAAATAATATTTAAACAACACCAATTTAAACTCAATCACCCCCATTGTGTTTGATTTACTTGATATTTTGCACCTCTGCTAATTGCAATTACATTGGTAGCTGTCTAAATAGAGTTCTTAATGTGGGCGGCTAAGGTTGTTGTAAGGAGTCAAAGGGAGTTGTAAGGAGATTTGGGGTGGAGAGGAGAAAGGAGGGCAAAATAGGTAAACAGAGGACTTCTGACAGAAAATTTTCTTACTTTATTTTGGGTTGTACTGTATGAACAAGAGAAAGCCAATTAGAAGATATATATATAGATAAAATGTAGCTCAGATTCTGTCTCAGAACGCATAATTTGGGCCAATAATATTACTTCCAAACAACAACAAGAGCAGTGTTACATAAGGGGGAAAGACTGCCTTAAGGTCAGTGACGAAATCCATATCCCAATCTGAAGCTTTCTCAGAAATTGGCAATCTTATCATTTCTAAGAGACAGAACCAGATTTGATCAACAGATTTGATCTCCAGATTTGATCACCAGATTTGATCACCAGATTTGATCACCAGATTTGATCAACAGATTTGATCACCAGATTTGATCACCAGATTTCTGAGAGATGTTTTGTGACATATAAAACACTTGAGTTTGCAGATGACAGAATCAAGTTGAACAACCTCCACAGAATTCAACCCATCTGGATAACCTTCACACCATGTGAGATGCTTACTACTTGGAATGATAAGATAACAACTACCTTTGCAGTTAGAGCAGAAAATGATGGCACAGGTTTGCTAAGTCTTCACAGGCCCACTTCAAACATCAATGACAATACAGGAAGTCCTTTGATGCTTGGAGGACAGACACTAACAAAATGAAGTAGAAAAAAAAGCTTGACCAAGTCAATGACCATATGAGTTGTTTACCACAACTTGGTATAGGATGAGAGCCTCCTTTGCGATTAACACTGAAAAATTACTAGACAGGATTGCTGGGTCCTCAATGGTTAACTATCAACATAATTGACAATATAGGAAGTCCTTGGATACCTGCAGGACACAAAATGCAGAAAAAATAGCCAACATATAGTGACAAGGAATTATATATATTCATGCTTTTTCAATGACAAACAGGCATGTTGGTGTTTATGATATCTTTCATTTTTGGTATTTTATGATATCTTTCATTTATGGTATTTGCTTCTTGGAACCAGTCATATATACAATGTTTACCAAATGACTAATCAACAGATGGGAGAATCATATAAATAATATAACATAATACAAATCTGAATTAAAATGACAATAATCGAACCATTAGCAAATGGTTATCAAGAATGAAGTTCCTTGTTATTCTGAGATAAAAAGTCACCTTACCAGAAGAAAATTGTTGTGGAACATCAGATTCTGACAAAATAAATGAAATGAAATTTTATCAGTTCAATCACATTACATTTCCAAAAGGAGATTGACATTCCTGGAAATGCGAAACCAAGGCCGGAAATAATTGCTTTAGGGCTGATTGCAAATGGCCAATGATATCCTTTGTTTTGGTGAGTTTGCAAGATTTATAGCCATACCTCTACTGAATTATGTATTGTTGACGAAAGTGAATATCAGTCAGAATATTAAAAAATACCAATTAGATTTCAAGTATCATGCATGGATTTTTGTGTGATTCAATCAACAGTTTACAAACAGTAGTCCTACAAATTCAAGTTTATTTAAAAAAAATCAAATTCCCCCTCCATGGATGATGGATGGATGATTGGGGCTTTAGCCATCCAACATAGGCCCAGGTGACCTGGCAACAGCTGGATTTGAACCCTGGACCCAGCGATTGGCAGTCCAGCATGCTACCACTAGACCAACCCTCCCCCAAAATTCCCCCTCCAAGTCTAGCGGTTGTTTCATAATAGTATCACTAATATTTTGCTCAACGAGCTAAATTTCTCTTTGGTATTACTGAGAAGTTCCCATCTAAAATAGTGTCATTGCATAATCATGGCAACAGGAGTTACCAAACTTACATTTCTACAATCATAACAACAAACGAAGAAGAGAAGGCCAATCAGGCGGATGAAGGGATCTTATGCAATGATATTTAGATATAAGAAGCTCATTACCTGTCTTCACTACCTGTCACGCAGACACCTACATGCAAATTAAGTTTGTTAAAAACAACAACAACAACAATATTTTCATTCATATACCTGGACATATATACAGTAAGGGTCGTTTATTAAAGGCACACAATCTAGGTATGTTGCAATCTGCTGAATTTGCCAAGCAAAAGTTCTGCCTGCAGTGTGCTGGCAGAAATTGGTGCATTTGAAAGTCAGGTGAAGTTGGCTCCCTGGATTTGGCTCCCTGGCAGCTCCCTGGCAGCTCCCTGAGAAAGTGAAGATAGCTCCCTGAACTAGCTCCCTGGCAGCTCCCTAGGCACTCCCTGGAAATTGTGAACCTGGCTCCCTGAACTAGCTCCCTGATGGCTCCCTCACAGCTCCCTGGAATTTTTAGCTGAAAATAACCCCAGCATGGGGGCTACTCACTTGATGCTGATTATCATAAAGCTCTTCCATTCAGTGAGAAGTGCCACCAAACCAGTCACTGTCGGTGATGTCATCTCTGATAGTCTAAATACCTTACTTGGTCATGTTTATGATAATGACCAGTAAATGACTAGACTGTTTTTACAGGGTACTTGCTTTTTTAATGAAATAAGCTTACAATATAATGGTTCTCTTCATTTTTGAAGGTAAGTCACAGCAGAAGTGATTATGAAGAAATAATTAAAATAAAGTGAAAAACTTTTCTTGATGCACCCAAACTACAGATATACACTCATGTTCTGTCTCAATGTGAAGCATTTTGCAGTTCATTCTTGTGTACTTTCAATTTGTTCATGACCTCTTGTTCAGGGAGCTGCCAGGGAGCTGCCAGGGAGCTAGATCCAGGGAGTCAAGTTCACATAGGTGGGCCCTGGGGAAGCTGGCTCCCTGAACCAGCTCCCTGAATAGCAACATTTTCTGATCAATAGATATGCTGACACTTGATAAATTACATGGTGATACACAATGAGAAGATAAATACCATTTATGCAGAAGACCTTAAGTTAGGCCTAGTCACTGAAGGACTTGAAGGAGCTGTGATGGTGGATTTCTCTGGATTCTGAATATCTGCCCATGAGGAAATATATAATAATTATGTAGAAGCAGAGTATATTTTTTCAAACTTAGGACCACATTTTATTAAAATATTTTAATAATATTTTCTAGAAATATGGAAATTGTAGAGTTCTTTTGAACAATAACGAAGTGCACAAGAACCTGATTCCCGGTTAGAACTGAAAAGTTTGTTTAAAAAGCTGATGGAACTTTTTCAAGCACAAGGAAATTGAAGGAAATATAATATATCTGTAGTTTAGGTGCATCAAGAAAAGTTTTTCTCTCAGGAGTGCAAACCCATCCTTCCTTCCTTTTCAAATTCACTTCTTTCTCTTCCTAAGCTGCTTTCGTGTTTATATTCTCTCATTTTTCATCCATCTACCATCAGGTACATTGATTAAAGAAATGTAGATTAGAAATCAAAATTTCACTCAATTTTAATTATTTCTTTTGCTGTGACTTACCTTCAAAAATGAAGAGATACATTATATTTTAAGGTTATTTCACCAAAAATTAAAAAAAACTGAAAATTATTCATGAAATTAACGTAGATAAAATGCCATTGCATATAAATGCATTAAAAAAGCAGGTACCCTGTAAAAACAGTTTAGTCATTTCCCTATCAGTGTGCCTCAGCGGTCCAACGTCGGCCCGAAGCTGGTCCGATGCTACTGACATCGGACTGACGCTGGGCCGACGTTGGACCGCCGAGGCATGCTGACAGGGTTACTGGTCATTATCATAAACATGACCAAGTAAAGTATTTAGACTATCGTAGATGACATCACCGACGATGACTGGTTTGGTGGCACTTCTCACTGAATGGAAGAGCTTTTATGATAATCAGCATCAAGTGAGTAGCCCCCATGCTGGGGTAATTTTAGTTAAAATTTCCAGGGACCTGTGAGGGAGCCATCAGGGAGCTAGTTCAGGGAGCCAGGTTCACAATTTCCAGGGAGCTCCTAGGGAGCTGCCAGGGAGCGAGTTCAGGGAGCTATCTTCGATTTCTCGGGGAGCTGCCAGGGAACTGCCAGGGAGCCAAATCCAGGGAGCCAACTTCACCTGACTGCATTTGAAAACGTCTCCCACAAAATTAGCTCTGGCTATGCCTGTGCTTAAAATAGCTCAGTGATTCCAACAGATGATGTCAGCGGGATCACCCTCTAGTCTCATTGTAAATTTTTTTAATTCCATCCAGTGTTTTGGTTGCAGTGCTCATCTGAACGTGACAGTGTTAATCAAACTGCTACAGATTTTCTCCTGGGCTATGGCCATTGATTAGAGGTATATGGCCATTTAAGTTATACTATTGCTGACATTTGTGCAAAATTTGAAAGACTTTGTATGGATAGGGAAAAAGTTATACGAGGCCTAATTTCCGAAGTCAGGTCTAATTTTGTTGAAAATCCACCATGATGGCTATCTGAACAGCTGAATCTTGTTGTGTTGGCCAGCAGATCAGCATAATGATAAGCAGCATTGTATGAAGTTAATTTTGAAAAGGCACACAAAACTGTAGCTATGTATGAACTGCAGTGTGCTTCCAATTTAATGGAAATGATAAGCTAGCCTCAAATGAAAAAAAAAAATTAAACAAAAACGTATCAGAAAGCTGTTGTAATTGATGATAAGATCTTGCAGTTTAAGTTTAACCATGTTTAATGGCCTATGAAACCTTGTTTCTTATTGCAGGAAAAAATCATGCCACCAAAGAAACACAAACTCATCAGCCCTAATGCCAAACCTGGAATTGCCCAACAGTATCTTGAAAAACATTTCTCCTGTTTCCCTACTGCTGCAGACCATGTCAAGAATGGACACATACTCTATGTTTACAAGACTTCTGCAGAATATAGTTTAGCTAAGTGTGAAAGATATCTAAAGACTATGGTTATCACCAAATTGAAGTGCTCTGAAGATGTCCATTTCGGCTTCAAAGCAGAAATTAGGAAGATTGTTCGCAGAAGTTTGGGAAAATACAGACGACTTACAGATGCCGGGGATTTTCAGAAGTTTGTTGCAGTATGTGATGAACCTTTCACTTTTGGCAAGGCAGTAGCTGGACAGGTTCCTAGAGTCAGTCATTCCTGAGCCTAGTAAAAGTAGTGAAATCAGCTCTCCTCAGCCTGGTGCAAGCCATGACATCACCGGTACCCCAGAATCAGAATCTAAATGTTATAGTGATACTCCACTGACTCCAGTTGCATCCACCTCAACACGAACATGGAGAAGTCAAGGAAATGACACTCCTCGTAAAGCAAAGCTGAAGAAAAGACTGCAGTTTGTGTCTGCTGTATCATCACAGAGAAATGAAAAGTACAGGGCGCAGATCCAGATTTTGAAGCGCCGTCAGAAGTTGCCAAAAAGAGTCCCCAATCAGGCAGTGCAACGTAAACTAAATATCATCTCAAAACAACATCACAAAATAGAGGAGCTGCAGATGATGTTGGATGAAAGTCATCTTGTACAGAAACTGGCACATGTCAAGAAAGCCCACAAAATCTCCTTGTCTTACTACCACAAGAAGTCCAGCTCAAGCATATCGAAAGCAAAACATGATAAAGTGTGTCGTAGAGTGAAAGAACAGGAGGAGACGATGAAAGGTCTAGAGTATGAAAATCTACTTCTAAGGGATCAGCTTGAAAATGTCCAGGGTTCCTCAAGCACCAGTGAAAAATTGGATGGAAAGGTGTATTCTTCACAGATGCGGATGAAAGTGTACGACTGCATCGTCAACAAGGTCCCAACTGCAAATATACCTCCTCTGCTGCAGAAACTGCAACAAAGGGAACAAAAAGATGCTGCAAGTGCCCACAACGCAGTGCAGTAGAAATGATGACCAGAGAGCTTGGCGTAATTAGCGAACTGCAGACTGCTGAAGCTATCTTGGAGAATGCAAATGTCACAGTGGGGTTTGATGCGACAACACAGGAGAACCAGCATATCAACAGTGTACATTTTACCACCAAGAAGCACTGTTTCTGTGCTGCAGTAGATGAGCTTGCAGGTGGAACTGCTGCAGATTATGCCCAACACATCTGTGAAACAGTAGATGTCCTCAGCGAAACATATGTGTATTTTCATGAAGATGCAAGTTATCTGGAAACCAGGCAGGCAATGATCAACAATATTACCAACAGCATGACCGACAGATGTGCAGCCAATCATGCTGCCATCACAATTGTAAATCGCGAATGGCGGACATCTGTGAATGAACTGAACTGTCATTTGCACCCACTAGACTCAGTGGCAACTTCTGTTCGGGCAGCACTAAAGAAACTGGAAGAAACTAGAGGCAGTCTCTTTGGGAATGACTGCCTGGCTGCCAATGTAATTCTACAGATGAACAAGCTCAGGTATACATATTACATTGATATTCAAACTACATTCCCATGAATTTGCCCTACTTCGGAGTTTTTCCACTTTTTAAGATAATAATTACAAAATTAAGGAAATGAAAGTAGCCAATATTTACAGTTTATGTTTTCCAAATATGACACCACTTGCGGTGGACTGATTCTCTTGCAGGTATAAAAACTCGAAGGGAGACCCACGAGGATGTGTTGCCTTTCTGGACGACCAGAAAATTCCAAGGGGAATCCTTCCGAGCTACCGTGGTAATCGTCTCCATGTGCTGTTTCATATTGCAGGAAAGTTAATAGAGTACTATGATGCTTTTGTGCAGCTGTTGAATACTGGGACATCATGCGGAGGCTTGAGAAAAGCCATTCTCCGAGATTTCACAAACCCCACCACGAAGATTGAGCTGCAGGTGCTAGGACTTCTTGGGAAATTGCTGACAGGCCATGGATGAAGAAGTTTTACACCTCGGCTACAACTGAAATCAATCACATCGATGGTATTCAAGAGGTGAAGAAAGTCCTGGAAAATGTAAATCAAGCCAGCAACAAACTGGAAAATCTAGTTTTGGCAGATGTGGATTTTTTTGGTGAGAAATTGATCAATGACAGTACACTATCCTCATTGCAGAGAATGCCTCTTCATCCAGATTTTAATGTTATGATGGAAAGCTGTCTGAATGCTACAACTACAGTGTTGCAGAGACAGTACCAGAAGTACTTTGGGCTGGATATTACTGAAAAGCTTAAGGAAGAGACTGCATCGGCACGATCCCACAACATGGATGCTGAGGAAATAATGGGTATGTTTTCTGCATCCAAACAGAAATCACCACATGCCACCATGAATTACCTATCATGCCGGATGAGAGCCAATAAGAACAAGACAGTGGATTATCTTGATGCACTACCAGAACTTCAAAGGGACGATATACTAATGAAAGTAATCAAACTAGCAAGACAACAAAGAATCAGAAAGAAATTTCAACAGAAGGAAATCAGTCAGCAGCTTATTAACAGGGAGAAGGCCAAGGAACAAGTGCGTGATACTAAGGAGCGGAATAGAATAGAGAAGAGACTCAAAGTGTCAAATTTGGAAACTGTTCGTAAAGAGTTTCCCAACTTGGACTATTCAAATATTGAAGACATTGAAGCCATTCTTAAAGGCCGCATTGTTGGAAGGAAAGCGTGTCATGTCTGGTCAGTAGATGGAAAGCTCATTGTTTACAATGCCAAAGTGGAAAAGATGAAAACCATCAGAAAAATCAGGAAATACCGGATAGCATACTGGCTGCAGAGTGAGGAATATGACAATGCCACAAATGAGGATATATCATTGTCTACATTGGCAGTAGATGCACTCTATGGAGACTTCGCCCTGTGTTAACTACCAATTTGTATTTAAGTTTGATGAAATGTGACTTATTGCTTTGCTTACAGATGCCCTCAATGATAGAAATTCACTTCGTATCAGCTTATGCTATTTATAGACAAGTTCGCTTGCAGCCAATAAAGTTCTTGGTTAGTGTACCAAAAACATTGAATATGATATACAAGTGTTGAAAATTTCATTCAATTATATTCATCCATAACAGAGCTATGAGCATTTTAGTCTTAAAAATCACCATCGTCGATCACAGACTTATTGTAATTACAATGCTAAAACATAGGGGCTTATTTCTTGATTTTTAGAGTACAAAAAATTTCATACCTTTCTTAATAATTGACACATTGAGGTGGTTGTGGTGTCAAAACTTCTTTTTCTTGACCATCTATCCCATAAAAATGTCCTCAATGTGAATTTCCCAGTTTGAAAATTTTTGCAACATACCTACACAATCATCAAAACCAAACTTTTAAAATAAATTTCTTCCTATAAATGAATGGGGTCCAGTGATCATATGTTTATATTAGACATATTGGCCTTAACTGTGCACAGTAGATAAATTGTAAAAATGCCAAATTCATGAAAAAACTGTGGCACCTCGCATGGCCATGCTCAGTAATGTGTGACGTAAGATTGGAGCTTCCCACTCTCAAACCCAGTTCAACAGGGAGCACTCATGCGTGTATTGCAGTGTTTTAGGCTCTATGGGGAATGCAAACTAATGACAGGTGGCAGCACCTCCTGGAACCAATCTTGCAGACATGTGAAACCAGCCAACCATGATATTTACTTTTTGCCCAGCCCAACGTCATTTGCCAACTTTCGTAGCAATAGGGGTCGCTTTTTATTGGGCCAATTTTTGCCTTGAAATCTTGAATTAAAATCTTGTTGTTTATGCTTTAATCTTTGCTGAAATCCAGAATAATCAACATAATACTTTTTTTAAGTGAAAGCTCCAGGCTCTCAAATGATAAAAAAGTCCATTACAGTTGTCCTTTAACATTTTCAACATGTTTTTAAAAATTCAAGAAATAAAAAAAACTGTCAAATTGAATTTTTGAACCTGACATTCGGCTCCATATGGACTGTAACACTGTTTTGAGATCGAGAAATCATGTTTCCCAATTTGTAGACATCGTATTTTGATAAAAAATCTTATCCTCGATCGTTTGATTATCTTAAACGAATGTTCGATTGCAAAAATTCGATAGACTGCAATCACTGTTCTTTGAAATTCAACAGATGCCATCCCGGTTCATTATTATTTTGACACAAAGATATTTTACAAAAAGTGATTCCTGGTAGAGCACCAGATTTCGACAAAACGAATGAAATGAAATTTATCAATTCAATCACTCAGAATTTCTGATAGGAGATTGACATTCCAGGAAATGCAAAATCAAGGCGGAAAATAATTTCTCCAGGGCTGATTGCAAATGGCTAATGATTACCATTGTTTTGATGCGTTCGCAACATGAAAGCAGAGCCAACTTTTCATTGGGCATTGTCGAAATAATGTCATTTAAAAAACACTAATTTCTGATCAATGCATTTGTGTTACTTTTTGTCTGATTCATCTAACATTTTGGCACGTATGTATACCTTAGTTTCAACAATTCCTAAGTACACAGTGAATATATACAGTTAGGTGTTTATCATACTTCACTCAAAATGGGAAATCTCTTTAAAATTATCAAGAGTCGTTAACGTCAGATTATAGATGTTCACACATATTTTTCAAGGACAAACTTTAAAAATCAGTGCTCTGGTGTCAAAGAAAGTGTCTCAAAAATGCAGTTTTTGTCACTCAACCAATTAATCACATCAAAAGTGCATTATCCAACATGTGACATTTCTTAAGGAACCGCCTATGGTGTAGTGTCTCTCCTTTTGACACCAGAAATATCATGACCTTCTCTCCCCTTGGCAACGTCATGCCCTGCCACTCTGTATGATGGTAATAATCCTTCAAAACTGCATCAGCTCCAGGCCATGTTTGGTTGTGGAGGAGGCTGGCCTGGATATATGGTATAAATTCATGAGTTTGCATTATTTCCTTGTGTGGAAAAAAGACATGGAGTGATGTTAGAGCCTCCATGAAATTTAAGAAAATGTGGATGGCAATCTTGTTGAAGTACAGGGAGGAGGACAGCTCAGTTGGTTAGAATGTCACTTTCAGTGGTAGGATCTGTTCTCAATGAAAATTAGCGTTTCTTTTATCTGATTTTAAGAGAAAAGTTAGTAAGTCATCAACTGATACTGGTTTTGTTGAATTAACACAAACATTTTTGGTGGTATAATTATGGTCTTTGGCCTAGTCAGTTGATATGTAACTTTGACTTATCTCTACATTAGTGTACTACAAAGAAATACTAATATATATCACTGATATACCTATAAGTTTATTCAATGTCATCCTGGTTTCCATAATTGCCTTCGAGGAAATCATTTTTTGCCCAAAACAAGAACGAATCTTAGATAACAAAAATCTCACAAGAGCCTTTTAGTACACCACTCCAGAGTGACTTTGGCAACACACATTGTCTTACAATCAGGCACTGTAAAATGTGCATGTATACATAGCTATTGTCATACTTCCGCAAAAGTGCACCCTGGTGGGCAAAATTAGGTCTCGTTTTGTTCTTTGCATTCATCCAACATGTCAAACTCAAGAAATAAAAAACTGTCCAATTGAATTACGTTATTGGACTAACACTATTTTTGGGATCAAGAATCAGTTTCTCCAATTGTATTCCAATCGCTTGATAATCTTAAACCGATGATCTTTTGAAAAAAAATTCAACAGACTGCAATTGCTGTTCTGTAAATTTCAACAGACTGCCATCCCGCTTATTATTATTTTGACACCAAGGTTATTTTACAAAAATTGATTCCTTGTAGAACATTAGATTTTCGACAAAACAAGGGAAATGAAATGAATCAATTTAATCAAATAGAATTTTCGATAGGAGATTGACATTCCAGGAAAAGGAAATGCGAAATCAAAAGCGGAAAATAATTGCTTCAGGGCTGGTTGTGAATGGTGAATGATATCCTTTATTTTGGTGTGTTCGCAAGATGAAAGCAGAACTTTTCATTGCACATTGTTAAAAAATAATTTCAAAAGACACTAATTTCTGATCCATAAATTTGTTTCTCATTTTGTCTGACTCAACAAACAGTTCAGGTATCCATACCTATAGTGTCAACAATATGTACATGTTGAATACATTTATACAGTTATATATTGGTGTTTATCACACTTCACCCAAAATGGGAAATCTCTTCCTAATTATCAAGAGCGATGTACATCAAATTATAGATTTTCACACAGCTTTTTCAAGGACACACTTTAAAATTCAGTGCTCTGGTGTCATATGAAGTGTCTTAAAAATGCGGTTTTTATCATTCGATTGATCACAGCCGGAGTGTATTTATCCAATATGTGACATTTCTTAAGGAACCGCCTACGGTGTAGTGTCTCTCCTTTTGACACCAGAAATATCATGACCTTCTCTCCCCTTTGCAACATCATGCCTTGCCACTATGTGTAATGGTAATAATCCTTCAAACTGCATCAGATCCAGGCCATGTTTGGTTCAGGTGGAAGCTGAACATATGGCATAAATTCATGAGTTTGCATAATTTCCTTGCATGGTAAAAAGACATGGAGTGATGTTCGTGCTTCCATAAAAGTTGAGAAATAGGAAGGAGGACAGCTCGGTTGTTGATTCGATCCACTGAAAAATTTGAAGTTTGAGTCCGCTTAAATGATTGAGTGAGATGGTTGGACAATATCTTTTTGAGCTAACATAGCTTGTTGCTCTGAGTTAGAATTATGGACAGATGATGTTAGCTAAAAACAACAAGGTATGTTAGCACAAAGGAATTGCACAACTATCTCACTCAATCATTTAACCTGGCTCAAAACTGAAATATTACAGTGCAGAGCGTCAGTTTTAATGGTAGGATCTCTTCTTGAATGAGTTTATCAAAGAAAAGTAAATAATATTTGCATAATATTATCTTCTTTCTGATTTTACATGAAAAGTTTGTTTTGTCACCAACTGACAATTGTATTTTGTTTAACAAACACACACGTTTTTGGTGGTATTAGTATGGTCTTTGGGCTAGTCAATTGATATGTGACTTTGACAGTTTGACTTATCTGTATGTTAGTGTACAGGCGAAAGAATACTAATACATATCCCTGTCATACTTGTATGTGTATTCAATGTCGTCCTGGATTCCAGACAGCAACCATAATAGCCTTCCGGGAAATCATTTTTGCCCAACACAAGAATAAACCTTGGATAAAAAACCTCACGAGAACCTTTTAGTAGAACCGCTCTATAAAGTTCTAAAGTGACTTTTGCTCCACACATTGTCTTACATTCAGGCACTGTAGTCTGTAAAATGTGCATGGATACAAAGCTATTGTCATACTTCCGCAAAAGTTCACCCTGGTGGGCCAAATTGGTTTAAGTATATTCTTAAAATGTTTTGGAAAAGGTGCAAATAACTAGCCAACAATTGAAACAGGACATGGTTTACGTTTTATTTTCTTACATGAAAAACAAGTTCCAAAATAACTTCAATTGTCAAAAGCTACTATAGACATTCAAATATACTTGTCATTCCAACTGTCCTGGTAACTTCCTGTTGCATTTTTGCCTGTGGCCCATCTCATATCGTCCCAACCCTACAACATATTTGTTGCATTTGAATGAAAACTCCCTGACGATGAATTAAAGTTTAGTTTTCCTTTGTTGCCATGGAAATAAAAACTTTTAAAAATTTGGCTTTATTCGATATTCAGCTATCTTAAACTATTTTCACAAGTTAGAATTCTCCAGCAAATGTAATTTGGGAACTAAGATATGTTCTTAACAAAATTGCATGGTCATTTGATGAAAAAACACATTACAAATTTTGGTGGTCACATCATACTTTGCCTCATTATTTTTTAGATAGGCCCAATGTATTATTTTCATATCATATTTGTCATAATTTGGTTTATCAGAGTAAATGCATTAACTGCTTAGACACAGAGGAGGTCCCTGCAGTATTCCTAGTAAAAATTGCTTAATTCGTAGAACTCAGCAGTAAAAATCTAACCTATTCAGAAAATGCTTTTTCAGTCCCATATATGTAAAATGCCAAGATGGTAAAGAATTATAATTTAAGTAATTCTAAATTTCAGACTCACAGTAAAGAAACCGGTTGGTGCTTTCTCAGATTATGTCTGATTCTTTAAAAATGTATCAGAAAAGTAGGCAGTTTTCACAGTTTTTCTTAAAATTAATTTTTCTCCTCACTTTACCTACATAAGCACTTACATTTAACATGCTTTCGAGAGACAGTATAGACCTATGGACCAGTGACTGGCATCCCAGAAACAACACAGTTCCAATGTTATTTAATAGGGAAGGGTGGTTCACTTACTTATCAAAGACTTTGACCATACCTAACTCCGAATACAGTAGAGAAATTGGCTGCCATTGTTATCCCACAAGCCTCAGATATCGGCCTTTATGACCCAATACGTTTTCCTCTCATCGAAAGAGAATTCAAGCCTCCACAAGCGGTTTTGCTGAGGATTATTATGATTATGATTATGATGCAATGGCACAATGTCATGCGTTTCACTTACTTGATGACCCAATATGTTTTCCTCTCATCGAATGAGAATTCAAGCCTCCACAAGCGGTTTTGCTGAGGATTATTATGATTATGATTATGATGCAATGGCACAATGTCATGCGTTTCACTTACTTAAAGGCAGCACTGTATAAATCCAATATTTAACCTGAGTCAAAATGTTCATATTGGGGGGCACCTAGGCCCTAGGGGGGGGGGAGGACCAAGGGGGCACTGGCCCATAATATGGCTGACACATGGCTATGGTAATATATTTGAGTGAATGGCTATACCTATTGCCTTCCAACAAGGTTTATTGAATGCATCAAAATTGCAAATATCTCTTTTTTTTTGTGAAACAGAGCTCAAGATCAAAAATAGACATTATATCCCAAGGAAACAAAATACCAAGAATATATATATCCAGGGCTGTCCTCCAGCTCTTCATGTTAAAAAATACAGGATACCAATGACAGACAAGTTTTATAGAATTGTGCCAATGAAAGAGTGTCTTTTTTTGTTTTTGTTTATTCTTGACCAAAAGGGAACGTAAGAATAAGAAAATCTTGCTGCAATCATCCTGCAGAATTTTATGTGTGAGAAAATTGATAGTTCAGCACAAATCTAAATATAATCTTGCAAGTGGTTGATTGATAGAAAGTATTATAATTGAATATTTGAAAATATGCATGTGGGAGTAAGTGAGAAAATTAATCTCGGAAGGTATACAGTGGTACCTGTGTTGTATGACCCCTTGTTGTAAGGCCAATTTGTCTAATGTGACCACCTTCCTCCAGCACTAGGTAGTATGTTTAGTGCATTTTTCCCCCCGATGACAGACTGCGATCCTGAGAGACCGTATTATGACCGCTTAAGGAAAAGGGCTACAGACACCTGGTGGAAATTTTTTTGAAGTTCTGGAATTTGCCCGAAATGTAAATAAAATTTTTCTAGTAGGGTTTTTGCGGGATGAAAGTGCTGTTTTTATGAAAATAATCTATAGGACATATTCAACACAACTCTAACCAAATTAGATTTTTGGCATATTCTCCCTACTTTTTCATTTCATAAATTGATCAAGCGATATCCAAACATCATTATGCTGTTTTTTTACGAAAGCTGATTGAGCAGATTTTTTCCCAGTGTAAAAACGTGTGCTTTTTGTGGCCATTTTTAGTATTTTCTTATTATTTCTTTGTTAACTCATCTGATGGAGGATTTTTTATGGCCATCTGCAGCCCCTGGCCGTATGGGGTGGCCTTACAACACAAGGACCACTGTAAATGTGTAAATGCAGTACAATTGACAGGGATGATTTGATAGCAAGAAGTAGGTGTCTTTCCTTTTTGGAAAACACACAATATCACATGTCTATCTCATTACTATTGGCTTTATCACCCCGAGGATGTCATACCGAAAATAACGCAATTGGTTACATTTACAGCTTCTCCAAGTCTGATGATGAAAGTTTAGCTACACCTACAGTTCTTGAGACATATAATACAGTTCTTGAAACATATAATATACTTGGAAGAAATGTCACACAATTAGAGCACTGTCTGGTCTTCATGGCTATGCTGCAAGAAAAGTTTTAAAGTTTTTATTCGTTGCTTTTTTAGTTTTCTGTTTCTGAAGTTGAATACAAAATATTCATAGATCTAATGTAAAGAGACCGGGGCGCATTGGACCTTGGGGCAGGTTGGACCATCCGTGTCCATCCCTGATATTACTGCGTACTGCATGCTGTGTTTATACGAGGGTATGTCAATTTATTCAAAGACCTTCTTTGGCTCTACAAATCAAGGTTAAATTGATACATTGTCCATTGTTTTGAAGTTTTATTAATTTATTAAATTAATTTCACCAAAACTAAGCGGGAAATTATTTATTTTAAATTTTTTAATAAACTCCAACCCCCCTCCCCTATATTAAATGGTCATCCCCCAAGTAGGAGTCATTAGAAATAACATTGCAAGTACAGCGAATGACCTCACAAGAAGCATTCTGGTGGATATCTGCAAGCAGTGGTCATTTCACTTCTGTAACATATTAGCCTAATCCAGTCAATATATTGGCCAAAAGAAGTATACATATATAAGCTTGTTCTATTAAAATAAATAACATGATATATCTTAATATAATATTAAATTCAATAGTTCATCCGCATAACTTGAGGTTATCTGTCCAATCCCACCGGATAATGTCCAAAAATTCTCCAAAAACACCCGGCCCCATATACGGTAAGTGAGGAAATCGTCATAATCTGGATATGCGTTATAAAGTAGTATTGACAGAGCCGACTGGTCGTATCGGCTGCAGTAACCAAACTCTGTCCACCGGTTGCGACCACCCTGTGCAAAAGGACAGTTGGAATAAGCCCTGTTCCATATGCACTCTTTACTCAGGGCGCATATAATCCACCATCTTAAAATATCTTGTACGACCTTTTCAGTCCTGTACATGAGGACACTCGTAGCGATCAAACACTCGTAAAGCTTGGCGTCCTTGACCATCGGCAGGTAGTCGAACATTTCCGGCATCGTGACCGAGAACACGGAATGCTCCGTCCCAGTAAACACCGCCATCCCATCACTTCTCATGCTCTTTGCATTTATCAGCGACATGTTATTCGTTTTAAAGCGAATCGATCCATCTGCCCAAAAGACTCCTTTCACGGAACTGTCCATGAATGCCTCCTGCAAATCAGTTATACATATTATTATCTAATTCTCATTATATTGTACTATTAATAGTAACTATCTATCTTACTCTCAATGTGTCAGTTTTATTATGGTTTAAAATATTAGTGATTTATTTTGCCATTACCGCGAAATGAATAATTTCCTGTCAAGGAAAAACTCCAAAACATATTTGTTGCCCTCAAAAAAATACACAGGGGTGGATCCATAAAATTGGAATGGGGGGGGGAGGGTTGACAGTTGAATACTTACTAAAATTATTCAGAATTTCATTTTTTTTATTAAAGTCAACCGGTCCCCCAATATCCTCCCCTAAAAATAATTTCAAAATAAACTAGATAAGGGACTGTCCAGATGATAGTTGGGCAAGCTAGCAAGCTATGGATTTTTGGAGTTTTTTCAGCACATTGTAATTTAAAAAGTTTGTTTACACCTATAGCCTGGGTAATGTTAAATTTTATGATAGAATAGTTTGTCACTCCTTGACCTGTGGAAAAACTTCATCATTCCATGTGCAAAAGAAAAAGTTTGTCCCAGGGATAAATCAATATCCCGTCTCCCTCCGCCCCCCCCCCCTTCCCCAGCATTCATCTACACTCTAAAAAATGTCGGGAAAAAAATTGGTTTTTAGATTCAAAATGGTTTTTTTATAGACCAAATTTCAATGCAAAAAAACAACATGGAATTTTTTAAAATTCAAAAAACCAACATGGATTTTTTTTTAAATCCATGTTGGTTTTGCATTGAAATTTGGGTTGTCAAAAAACCATTTTGAATCTAAAGAACCAATTTTGTCTGAAATTTTTTAGAGTGTAGTCAGCCCCTTCAGAAAAGTAACTTACAGCAACTGCAAGTGGCTTGAATGCGTAACTGTGCATTTCTCTAACATGAGGTGGGTATTTGTGAAAAGGGAATTTCCTCACTTCAACCTGGCACAGTCTTTTTGCCTGAAAGAGAATTTTATTTCAATTAAATCAAAATGCATTTTGCAACCATATTAAAAATTTTGAATGAGGAATATAACTTTACAATCACTAGGCACACCAGCATTAATTGTTAATAGAGACCTATAAAAAATCAGCTGTTGAGGAGAATCCATTCCTCAAAGATTTTTAAGACGGTATATTTTTTTTTGTAACAAGAAGTGATTAGTATGTTTCCCTGTTTGCATGCATTGCTGTTCCACACTCAAACACTCTTTTTTAGCAGACAACATACAAGTGCCCGGTGGCACCTAGGCAAAGCATTATTCAGGTTGAAATTCTAATAAAAAAAGTAGTTTATCAACATTTCACATCATTTTTTAATGTTGCTGCTGATCAATCCGACATATTTGCGGATAATGTTTTTAAAAGGATTGATATTAAATTTATTTGGACATTTTTTAAACTATCTTTTACTTGATAAATAAATCTAAACTGACATTGGACACTCTTTAAAGAAAGAATGAAAAAAAAAACAACAACGAACATTTGCAGTTTAACCACTAGAACTGGGACCAGTATTGTAATGATAATATACTTAACCATGTTTTTAACTTTCTGTAGACTAGTGTAGACTTTGATTTTGCTTTGTATTATGATATTGATGACACTTGTGTCTTTTTTGATATTCGGTTTGTCAAAATAAAAGTTTATATATATTTAATACCTGTGCATGTTCCTTGTCTGTGAGTCCCAGGTCGTAAATGATCATTTTATGCTTTGGAAAATATTTCTGTACGGACTCGACCAACTTCGTCAGTCGTTTGAGGTAGTTGGCAGAGATGGCTGAGACTATGACAAAATCCTGGAGATCTTTACGACGTAACTTGATGGGTCTCGGCAGTAACGTCTCAATGTACGATACGTTAACACTGTAAAATGGCTGTCCCTTGATGCTGCGGTCTATGGGAGCTGCATAGGTAGGGTGTTGTTCTTCAGTTGTTGTATGTATCACACGCCTCAAAATGACGTGTTTCTTATTGGGCGTCATTAGCAGGAGAAATGACGCCAAGAACAGCACGAGAAAGAAGAAGGAAGGTACTGTTGGCTCTGAAATCAACAAATCTATATTTAATATTATACCAATCGACACATCTGTCAGCCAATCACATTACAGTATTTTAGGGAAATAATTCTCATATTCTTCCAGTTATTCTCTCATGTTTGACTGTTTGAGTGTTTGTCTCATGGTATAAGCCGGTTATTCAGCATGGGATCAGGAATATGTGTTTATCACACCTCGGCCTAAAGGCCTCGGGTGATAAATCACATATTCCCTCTCCCGTGGTGAATAACCTTTACGAATACGAGGTATGACACTGCGTTCACTGAAATGAAGATAAATGAAAAATTAATTGCGGTTGTAGACAAAAAACAATTGCTTACAGAATTGGACTGAAATGTTCCTTGTGAGGTCATAGCCCTAGGCCTATATATCCATGCCATGTTAAAGTCTATGACGTGTAAGCAGTCAGTGAGATCATATCCTATACTTCATATAGATGTTATTTACCAGAGTTACTAACCAAGTTAAACCACTAATGAGGTCAGAAGTTGCCCAATGACAAATAGTCAATATCAATGAAATGGATAGGGCCTGTTGTGAGGTCATTCATGTACACAAGCGGCAGAATGTAAGTTACTGTACACGTCATTTGTATATATATATATATATATATATATATATACTCATTAATTCAACGTTTTGGAGACGTGCAACCTTTAGGGGACAAATTGCAAAAGCTTAAAAATCCCAGAAAAATAAAGTTACGAAAAAAAAATCTCATGCTATTCCCCTTCCTTTCTTACTCCTCTGGCCTAACACATTTTCAAATTTGTACGCCACATTTTAAATTATACGATGTCCCCCAAAGGTCAAAGCCAAATGATATATATATCATCAACCTTTCGGGGCCAACTGTCATTCAACCTTTTGGGGACACAATCTATTTTTAGATTTTTGTGCTATTTTTAGCATGTGTCTCCTAAAGGTGGTTGTTTTGAATGATGTCCCCCAAAGATGATGTTGACATATAATTAAGAGAATATATCATGTATGTTGGGCAGAAACTCCAACAGTTGAAGGGTAATATTGAAGTGTGCTTACAAAATTGGAATGACCAAATTGGTCATGATAAATTCAATTTCAAAGGGATGAGGTGTCAACAGTAACTTTTTAATTATTGTTGACTTTTAGGAAATGGCATGCGAATAAATCCGAAGAAAGTACAACAATAACATGAGCAATGAGAGCCACCATGGGTTTTTTGGCTTACCGGCATATCTCACAAAGACTATATGAAAAATTCTTCTAACAATGACACCAATCTTCAATTTCACAATGTTAAAAAAGATTCAGAAAATTATTAAGGGACTTAAACCAAAACAATAGCATTATATATAAGTTTTGCTATAAGTACCAAGATGGGACTTTACCTTCATATTTTCTGCATGAACTTACCATTATAACTAGAGTTTCGATCGGGACCGATGCGAAGGGAGAGCTCTCGCATGTCGAGTGGCGTGGTGTAGTTAGGTTGATGTCACCTTTTCGTCACTGGGAATGAGTATTAAAAGAAATAGTGTGTATCTTTCATTAGATATATTTCAATGTAGCGAACTGTGACTCTGTTGCATATATGCAGCATCAGTAACAAAGCACCCGGGACTAGTTTTTGCACTGTATTAGGCATTTTTCCGAAAGTATATATATAGAATGGTCTGCATTTGGTCAGCATTTGGTCAGCATTTGGCCTGCATGATGAGAATTTTGGTCTGCATTCTCCTAATCTCCTAGAAAAATTCTTAGTTATTTATGCTCATTACCTTTTTTTTAAACTACCACTTAAAAGACTGGATTTTATTATTTTAAGACAGGGTCTTGTAATCAACTGTGGATTACAGAGAGTGGAAATCATTGATGATGGCTTAAATGCAATTAATAGAAACAACCTCGATTGGATGAAATTCTAGATTATACAGCCTGCAAAACAAAATTTGTATAGCCTTCTTGAAATAAACTTTATTGATAGGGGTATACATGGGTCTCAAAAACAGATGGGGTGTCAAATGTTGGAATTTAAAGGAAAAATGAATGTCTCATGTCCCATTTTATCGAAGCATAAATGATAAAGAAATGTATCAAATGTTTGTCACTTTTTATTAGTCAATCTGTCAGTGTCTCTCGATTTTTAAGAGGGCCAGTGTCGCTGTTTCACTTTTTTAAGAAGGGCAGTGTCCCATGTCGATTGTTAATTGCCATTGATTATTGAACTTCCTCAACAGCAATAGGTCAGGTGTCATCTTCAAGTGAACTAATCCACTCAATTACAATTAGACAGTTATGTTTTTCCACTTTTCTGAGTTGAATAAAACAAGTTTCCATATTTTTTATTTCGATTTCTTGTAGGCCTATATAGGCCTATAATAAAAAATTCTAATAAATTGTTGTTTTTTTGCATTTTTTGAAGAAAAATAAAGTCCTGATATTCAGTCATAACTGTCCCCATGTCCCCGGGTGTTACGTCCCCATGTCCCCGGGGGTTAAGTCCCCATGTCCCCGGGGTTACGTCCCCATGTCCCCGGGGGTTACGTCCCCATGTCCCCGGGGGTTACGTCCCCATGTCCCCGGGGGTTACGTCCCCAAGTCCCCGGGGTTACGTCCCCATGTCCCCGGGGGTTACGTCCCCATGTCCCCGGGGTTACGTCCCCATGACCCCGGGGGTTACGTCCCCATGACCCCGGGGGTTACGTCCCCATGTCCCCGGTGGTTACGTCCATATGACCCCAGGGGTTTTGTCCCCATGTCCCCGGGGGTTACGTCCCCATGTCCCCGGGGGTTACGTCCCCAAGTCCCGGGGGTTACGTCCCCATGTCCCCGGGGGTTACGTCCCCAAGTCCCCGGGGGTTACGTCCCCAAGTCCCCGGGGGTTACGTCCCCAAGTCCCCGGGGGTTACGTCCCCATGTCCCCGGGGGTTACGTCCCCAAGTCCCCGGGGTTACGTCCCCATGACCCCGGGGGTTACGTCCCCATGACCCCGGGGGTTACGTCCCCATGTCCCCGGTGGTTACGTCCATATGACCCCAGGGGTTTTGTCCCCATGTCCCCGGGGGTTACGTCCCCATGTCCCCGGGGGTTACGGCCCCATGTCCCCGGGGGTTACGGCCCCATGTCCCCGGGGGTTACGTCCCCATGTCCCCGAGGGTTACGGCCCCATGTCCCGGGGGTAACGTCCTATGTCCCCGGGGTTACGTCCCATGTCCCCCGGGGGTTACGTCCCCATGTCCCCGGGGGTTACGTCCCCATGTCCCCGGGGGTTACGTCCCCATGTCCTCGAGGGTTACGTCCCCATGTCCCCGGGGGTTACGTCCCCTGTCCCCAGGGGTTACGTCCCCGGGGGTTACGTCCCCATGTCCCGGGGGTTACGTCCGAATGTCCCCGGGGTTACGTCCCCATGTCCCCGGGGGTTACGTCCCCATGTCCCCAGGGGTTACGTCCCCATGTCCCCGGGGTTACGTCCCCATGTCCCCGGGGGTTACGTCCCCATGTCCCCGAGGGTTACGGCCCCATGTCCCGGGGGTTACGTCCCATGTCCCCGGGGTTACGTCCCATGTCCCCGGGGGTTACGTCCCCATGTCCCCGGGGGTTATGTCCCCATGTCCTCGAGTGTTACATGTCTCTAAATAGCCCACACAGGTGCTGATGAGACGTAAAACACTAACTCACTCACTCACTCCTCGAGTGTTACATCCCAATGTCCCCGGGGGTTACGTCCCCATGTCCCCGGGGGTTACGTCCTCATGTCCCAGGGGGTTATGTCCCCATGTCCCCGGGGGTTACGTCCCCATGTCCCCGGGGTTACTTCCCCATGTCCCGGCGGTTACGTCCCCATTTCCCGGGGGTTACGTCCCATGTGCCCGGGGGTTACTTCCCCATGTCCCCGGCGGTTACGTCCCCATTTCCCGGGGGTTACGTCCCATGTCCCCGGGGGTTACGTCCCCGGGGGTTACGTCCCCATGTCCCCAGGGGTTACGTCCCCATGTCCCCGGGGGTGTGTCCCCATGTCCCCGGGGGTTATGTCCCAATGTCCCCGGGGTTACGTCCCCATGTCCCCGGGGGTTACGTCTCCATGTCCCCGGGGGTTACGTCCCCATGTCCCCGGGGATTACGTCCCCATGTCCCCGGAGGTTACGTCCCCATGTCCCCGGGGTTACGTCCCCATGTCCCCGGGGGTTACGTCCCCATATCCCCGGGGTTATGTCCCCATGTCGTCCCCATGTCCCCGGGGTATGTCCCCGGGGTCCCCGGGGGTATGTCCCCGGGGGTATGTCCCCGGGGTATGTCCCCGGGGGTATGTCCCCGGGGGTATGTCCCCGGGGGTATGTCCCCGGGGGTATGTCCCCGGGGGTATGTCCCCGGGGGTATGTCCCCGGGGTATGTCCCCGGGGGTATGTCCCCGGGGGTATGTCCCCGGGGTATGTCCCCGGGGGTATGTCCCCGGGGGTATGTCCCCGGGGGTATGTCCCCGGGGGTATGTCCCCGGGGGTATGTCCCCGGGGGTATGTCCCGAGGGGTATGTCCCCGGGGGTATGTCCCCGGGGGTAAATGGTCGCCCCCTCCTTAGTATATATTAAATGGTCGCCCCTTTATCCTATCTATCTATCTATGTATCTATCTATGTATCTATCTATGTATCTATGTATCTATCTATCTTGTTATCTTAGCACCTTAGTAGATATTAAATGGTTGCCCCCTTATTCTTAGGAGATATTAAATGGTCGCCCCATTAAATGGTCGCCCCCTTATCTATCTATCTGGCAAAACAACATACACATAGAACTCGCTTGCGACACAAATTCTAGTTTTGTTTTCAATGTGCAGTCCCCCCCCCCCCCCTGTCCTAAGCCCACTCTGCCCATTATTTGCAATGTCGGAGAAACTTTTCTTGGACAAGAGGAGTGACCATTGGTCAGGCTGTCATTGCACATGCCACATTAACAACAACCACTTACAAATGCAACCATTGGTTAGGCAAGATCCTTGTGCCTAAATTGACAGCAGTTCAATAATCCAAATAGGCATGTAGTGCGTGTTTACTTGACTAGAAAACAACCTGTCAATTTCAGCTGCAATCATTAGGGGAAAGCTATCGCTCTCCCAATAAAAGTTCTGTTATAAATACCAAAATGAACTTTTTAATTTTCAACATAGTGTTCATTCCTACCACACTGAGTTGCTAACTATCTTCTATTTCCAATTATGAGACATTCGTTTGCCAGGCAGGCTTTACGATGTAGAATTCAACTCATTTATAACAACTGTCCCAACTCCATTGAGGACAAAATTTTCACTCATAGTTACCATGGGTATGCCAGATAGATTAGATTAGTTTTTATCAGAGATAACTATAATGCAACGTGTAGTAATCGCCAGTGTTACAATTGAAACAGACAACTAACAGAGATGGATGGATGGATGATTGGGCTTTCCGTCCTGAATTTATGAACTTGGTAGGCTAATTAGGACTGGAGGAGGACACGGCAATGAGGCGAAAGATGGTAAACTAACAGAGTAATAACTTATTGTGTTTTTACGTCACAATGTTTTGAGGCATCATTGGTTTGGAATGTTATCTTGAATCTAATTTCTCATTGCTTGTGAAGTAACTGTTGTCTCTGAGGAATTTTATGAAGCTTGACAGCTCTTGACCTTGATCCTAAAAGTGGTGCCTGAACAATCATTACAATGTGCAAAAAACCAACCTTTCAGGGACGACCATCATGCAACCTTTGAGGGATACAATTTATTTTTAGATTTTTGTGCTATTTTTAGCACCTGTCTCCTAAAGGTGGTGGTTTTGCATGATGTCCCCCAAAGATGATGCCGATATATAATTAAGAGAATATATATCATGTATGTTGGACAGAAACTCCAACAATTGATGGGATGTATTGAAGTGTGGGTACTTACAAAATCGGATAAATGGATGGATGGATGGATGGATTATTCAGGCTCTACATCCTGTATTTTGGCACTTTGTAGGCTAATTAGGACAGGGAGAGAATACAGTAATCAGGTGAAGGATGATTGAAATAGCCATCCAACATAGGCCCGGGAGTCGAATCCTGGACCCAGCGATTGGCAGCCCAGCGCGCTACCACCTGACTAACCCTCCCCCACTTACAAAATCAAAATTATTTATAATGTTGTTTTTGTTTTAAAAGGGCCACTACATCAGCTCAACTGGGTGTACACATCATGTTCCAGCATTATATTCAGAAATTAAAAAAAGAACAATAATAATAATATAATAAAAGTTCTGTTATAAATACCAAAATGAACTTTTTAATTTTCAACATATAGTGTTTATTCCTACCACACCAGAGTTGCTAACTATCTTCTATTTCCAATTATGAGACATCCGCTTGCCAAGCAAGCTTTATGATGTAGAATTCAACTAATTTATAACAACTGTCCCAACTCCTTTGAGGACAAAATTTTCACTCACATTTCCCATGGGTACGCCAGATAAATTAAATTATTTTTTATCAGAGATAACTATAATGCAACGTGTAGTAATCGCCAGTGTTGCAATTGAAACAGACATCTAACAGAGATGGATGGATGGATGATTGGGCTTTCCGTCCTGAATTTATGCACTTGGTAGGCTAATTAGGACAGGAAGAGGACATGGCAATGAGGCGAAAGATGGTAAACTAACAGAGTAATAACTTATTGTGTTTTTACGTCACAATGTTGTGAGACATCATTGGTTTGGAATGTTATCTTGAATCTAATTTCTCATTGCTTGTGGAAGTAACTGTTGTCTCTGACGAACTTTATGAAGCTTGACAGCTCTTGACCTTGATCCAAAAGATGATACCTAAACAATGTGCAAAAAACCAACCTTTCACGGATGACTGTCCTACAACCTTTGAGGGACACAATTTATTTTTAGATTTTTGTGTTATTTTTAACATGTGTCTCCTAAACGTGATTGTTTTGCATGATGTCCCCCAAAGATGATGCCGATATATAATTAAGAGAATATATATCATGTATGTTGGACAGAAACTCCAACAATTGAAGGGATGTATTGAAGTGTGGTACTTACAAAATTGGATGGATGGATGGATGGATTGATGGATGATTCGGGCTCTACATCCTGTATTTTGGCACTTTGTAGGCTAATTAGGACAGGGAGAAGAACATACCTAAACAATCTGCAAAAAACCAACCTTTCAGGGACAACTGTCATACAACCTTTGAGGACACAATTTATTTTTAGATTTTTGTGTTATTTTTAGCATGTGTCTCCTAAACGTGGTTGTCTTGCATGAAGTCCCCCAAAGATGATGCTGATAAACACTCTTGCTCATAAATATGGAATATAGCCATACGTCAAAAACTGAGTAGAAATTTGGTAACACCATTTCGTTATGGAAGCTGGAAACAGACTTGCAACAATTTTTCTAGAAAAATGGGTCCATTCAACATCACAAAGTGGAAATTTTATGAAATTGGAGAAAATCTTGAAAATGGGGGTCAATAATGGAATTACCGAAAAAACGACAAACATTGCAGATTTTTGAAGGGTTGAAATCAAATCAAATATTGTTGACACATGAAAATAATTGTTACCAAAAGAATAATTAGGGTCAAAATAAGTTAGTAACATAATTTATTGTGGGAATCATAACCTTTAGGGGTAATCAGGACTATGATCTGAATGGCACACCCCATTTTGTCGTAATTTGAGAATTTCTTTCTTTCTAATGGGAATTAAGTTCTGAAATTTTGAGGGATAGAAGGTAGAAGATGCATATCTTGGATGTACAAATTCATTTGGCGTCAAATATGCTCGATTTTGATGCAATCAGGAAAAAATAAGATTCAAGAATTTTGACAATCTCTTGAAATTTGAAAATTTTTGGACTATGTAAACATCAGAACCAGTTTTATTTACTGAAAAGTACACCCATGAAGAGTTCTTCCAAATGGTACCATGGTTTCCACTGACAAAAATTTTAATCGCTCGCTATTGACTGTTTGTCACATCACAATAGTGTCAATTTAGTACTCCAATTGATGGCAGCCAAAATATTATAAATCACTGAATGGATTCATAGAAATATTGCAAAAGGTCGTCCTTGCAAGTAAATCACACAGAGGCCTGGCTAAAAGAGACTTTGTATTTGTTAGGTGTATGATCCGCTATCATGGCAAACAAAACATTGTTGTGTTGTGATAAACAGGTAATAGCGAACGATTTAATCAATTGCCAGCCAGAACAATGGTGTCACTTGGAGAGTATCTTCTTTGGTGCACTTTTTCAGTGCATCAAAAGTGGTTTCTAATAATCATACATTCCAAAAATTTCTAGAAATTGTCAAAATTCCCAGATTGTGATATATTCTGACTGCGTCCAAATCAAGCATCGTTGAGACAAATGAAATTGTTAATCCAACATATGTGTGGTCTGCCTTCTACCCATTAAAAAGTCAGAGCTAAAGCTCTTTTAGGGAGAAAAATATTCCCAAATCACGAAAAAATAGGTGTCACATTCAAGTCGAAGTCTGGATTACCCCTAGTGGGTATTTCCCCAATATGGTCTATGTTACTAACTAATTTTGACCCAAATTATTCTTTCGCTGTCATTTATTTTCATGTATCAACAATATTTCATGTGATATCAGCCCTTAAAATCGAATATTTGTTGTTTTTTCAGTATTTCCATTATTGACCCCAGTTTCCAAGATTTTCCAAATTCATAAAATTTCCAATTTGTGATGTTGAATGGACCCATATTTATCTAGAAAATTGGTTGGAAGTCTGTTTGCAATTCCATAAGGAAATGGTGTTACCCAATTTCTACTCACATTTTGACATGTGCTTATATTCCATATTTATTAGCAAGAGTGTATAAATAGGAGAATAGGACTCTGTATCATGTATGTGGGGCAGAAACTTCACCAATTGAAGGGTTGTATTCAGTTCCGGAAAGTGCAGAATTCGGGAGCATTCCCGAATTCGGGACCAAGGTGCTCCCAAATTCGGGAACTGCTCCCAGATTCGGGAACATAAGTGTTCCCAAATTCAGGAGTTTCGTTTTCAAAGAACCCTCGGATGTTTGGTATTAAGATCGGATGGAGTTTTATTGGCCAGACTGGTTGTTTGCAAGGCAATTAAGAATTCCAGCCTGTGAAAAAAAATTATTTTCATAATATCCACTGACAAAGTTATTCTGCATGCCTAAAGGGTTTGCAATTGTGGTAGCAAACTTCCCTGTCTCACTGTGCCCCGCCTGCTGTCTCACTGTACCTCGCCTATGGGGCACAGTGAGACACTTATCTGGCATAGACTTCACAAGATGTATCTCCAAACCTGTAATAGTTGGGAACCCAAAACTACTGGACAATATACCAGACTTCATCATCTACGATGTGGGTCTAAATTGGTTTTACTGGCCAACATTTTGCTGTACTTGAAAATAAAAAAAGTGTCTCACTGTGCGCCGCTCTCCCCTACATACAACGTAGGATCCATAAATCGGTGACATTGGTCACAGTAATACATGTATAAAGGTGAGAGGAAGAAATATGTGGACAAGTCTCAAGGTTGGATTCATATCTCTGCGCGATGGTCCCTGTCACCGTAGATTTAGGAAATCTGTTGAATAATTCACCAACAAGAATGGGGGAACATAGTAAGACATTGGGTGACCAGCCTTGAGACTGGATTCATCACTGCAGGCTTGTCCTAATACCATAGACTTGGTAAATCTGTTGAATAGGTGAACTTCTGCATTTTTATACATGCATTCACATCTGTCACAGTTGTGCATGTGTAAAACTTTGTATTACTGCTAGTTCTCTAACGAATAAATGATTAATCACTGATGCAACAATGACGGGGATCTGTATCCAATCTAAATTCTACAGTGATGGGGTGTGCCTGTGGTGATGGCACCCGGCTAAAGTGACAGAACCTGCTGGTCAGCACAGGGGAGAAAGTCTTCAGGAGGGTGTAAGGTGACAGGCCTCATCAGTCATCACGGTGGACTGGCCCCATCACTGTCAGCTGGCCCGATCACCGTAGACTAAGAAATCTGTCAAAAATTCACAATCAGGAAATGGGGAACGTAGACTGTAGGGAATTGGGAACATAGAACATGGGAAACATCGAACGAAGGGGAACATAAGAACCAAGCAACCTACACATCAGAAAACTCCTGTATTGTTGATACTGACAGTAGTCACAGCAGAATGTCATTGTAAACTTAAGAAATATGTTCAATAATTCACAAACAGGAATGGAGGAAATTACTGGGGAACATGCGACACGGAGAGCTTGGAATTCAGGGAACATAGGATCCATAGGGAAAATATAATAGGATACACGGAACACAGGTACACACCCCAAACCAGACTGAGGCTGAGCAATGAAAATGTCTCCTCAAGGCCAGCCTGGAGATGAGGCCGGTCACGTGGCCTCCAACACTGGACCAAAGACACCTGATTCCAAACCAAGGCCTAGGATTAGGCCTCGAGACCTCCAACACTGACACATATCCAGGTACCAAGCATTCATCAAAGTGTAGATAATAATTATTCTCTGGATGATAGTTAGATGAGCACCCTAGTAACATTAGCGCTTGTTCTGTTGAAAAGTCACCACAGTAACATTTTTTATATTGTGATTTACCGATTATAGTTACTTCTCCTGTGCTTTTTGAACAAACATTTGTCAGTCACAATAGTCACAAGTGACTAAATTTCCAGTTTTTAATCCACTTACCCTGTCTATAGATATGGACCAAATGGACCAAAAAATTATATTGGGCATTTCTGACGCCTAAAACTAATTTTTTGTGTTCAGCTTATATGGGATTCCCAACATTTTCATTTTTGATGCCATGGACACTTTTGGCCCCCTCTTTCAGAAATTTGCCAGTATGTCTCCCAATTTTGTTTGCCATCCCCCTAGGGACAAGTCCATTAAATATGTGCCAATCATTTAATACGGCCAATCATTAAATGTAGTCAACCTTTTCATCAGAAGGCTCGTCACACTAAAGACTGAAGGCACGAAAGTCAAAAGGCTAACGAGACAGAAGGTTGGTAAATCAAATTCAATAAACGTAATTACATGACTTGAAACAAGGTGTCCTCCATACAGGCCGATAAATACAGGCATAAATCTAAACAAGAAGCCAGGGGTTCAAATTGGTGGTGGTGTATTGTCCTAAGTTCATATCCCCTGAAAATGACTATTTCCCTGAGTGCCCAGATCCAGCTGCTGTTAATATATTGTGTGCTAAATTTCCAAATTTTAGAAATAATCCATTTTCAAGCCACAAAATGGCCATGTGGCACAGGTGATATGAAAAAAAAAAATTTCATTAAAGAACCGGGAAGAGCTTTAATATGATTCATGAAAACCAGTGTGATATGGCAGATGGCTCAACCTCCTTTTTGTGGAAGGAGCTGCACATTCATTTTGGTGACTGTCGTATTAATAAGTCTGGGAATCTTAGACATACTCTATCCAATAATAGAATTAGTTGTCTCTGTATGGAACACTGGATACAACAACTACTTACATCCAATGGGCTCTGACAAAACCAGTTCCCTCACAAAAATTTAAACTAAAATATATATGGCTTCAAAAGTTACTTCCTGATGATTACGCTTCATTAAAATATTTGTTGAATTTTACCAATCTATTTATTGCAATTGGTTCAAGAGAAACCGGAATTTTTGAGAAAAGTATCAGAAATTCTCATTTTCCCTAGATTTTTGGGCTGTTATGAAAATTTCATAAGATTGCCCCTCTGAATGAGTTCAGTCATTAAAAAGGAAATAATTTAGACATCTAAATGCAAATTTTCAGGTATAACTCCAAAATTTAAAAAAAGATTCATTGAGCATTGGAAAAAAACCCACTTTTACACATCTTGATGAATTTGCTCTTATTAATTTTTGTGAGAGCATTTTGACTCTAGAGAGGCACATTTAGGAAATTTGATGCTTATTCTGCTCCTAAAAATAAAATAAAACAGTTTTTTTTAAATTTTCAATATTTTACAAAAAACTGTAACGATTTATTTTCAATATGAACCCCAAAGGAACATAATTATATGCTATAAGACCCATTCCTGTGCCAAATGTCACATACACAAGTGCAATAGTTTAGGCACTGTGACCAATACACAGTGTGTGATGCAGTCCACAGTGGATCCAGAGAGATACAAAAGGAAGCTACATCCTTATAACAACATGCTTGTTATTCATTCCTATGCCAGATGCATGCTCTATAATCAAGTTATACATTGTTCTTGACTCCAAACACCTCCAAATAAAATGGCCAAGTGAGGGCCCAAAAGACATTCTGAAAATGTCCAAATTTCCCACCAAAACTTTCCATTCTCTCACTGTGATGCTTTAATGGAGATGTGTGCACACCTCCATAAAAAATTGACCATGCTCCCAAAGGTTTCATGACAGTTGTCCGTGAAAGGTGGATGTTTTATCTGCCTCTAATTGTATTTTGCAGAGCTTATTTGTATTGTTTATAGTGAAAAAATTGTTTCTTGCATTTATAAGATTTAGTCTGGGCCGTGGGCCATAAATATTAGCAATCATTACAAATGTTTTATGGCACAAAGCCCAGGCCACATCTCATAAATGCAAGAAACTGCAACATTACATCGAAAATATCCACCTTTCAGGGACACAAGTTATTGGCATGCAACCTTTTGGGGACATGATCTATTTCTAGATCTTTGGCTATTTTTAGCAAATATATGTCTCCCAATAGTGGTTGTCATGCCCCAATGACAAATCTTTTAAATATATGCTAATGAAGGTCCACCTAAGCTTAAGTGGACATAATCTATTTTTTGATTTTATGTTATTTTTGGCTGGTGTGTATGTCTCCCAATGGTGGTTGACATAAAAATATATGCCATTTTATGTCTGCCCTGTCATTAGAAGGTCCATCAGATAGAAACCCACACATTTTAGGTCCATTGGTCTGAAGACATAAAAATCAGAAGGCACAAGGGCCACAATTCGTAAAAAAGATGCTTCTCAAGAACGTATTGTGCCCAACCAGGTGCAATTTAACATCAATTTTGGACGTTAAATTTAGAGAGCTATTTTCTCCCACAGTCTCTACCTTCAACCTTTGGAAGACAAGGTCTATATTTTTGCCATTTTTAGGCAGTATCTATGTCCCCTATTGGTATATGCAATAAAATATGTGACAACTGGAATAATATATTTAATGGCAAGTATTTAATGAGTTTTTCTCCTGCATTCTTTTCCCTTTGACCCTTTGGGGAGATAATCTATTTTTATGTTTTGTCCTATTTTTAGTAAAAATATATGTTTCCAAATGGAGTTGCCGTTTCTCAAGGGATAAATCCATTTATTATGTGCCAATCATTAAATATGTCCAATCAATCATTAAATGTGGTCCGCTCCATTCACCAGAAGCCAATCACATTAAAGGCCCACAAGTGTGAAGGCCCACAACTTAAAAGGTAAACAAGGCACAAAGTGCGCAAATCAAAACTGTGTAAAAATAATTATTTGACTTGAATCGAGGTGTCTCTCCAAATATAAAAAGGCCAGCATAAACCTAAACAAATGACCATGTCTTCAAATGTTGCATGAAAGTTGTCCCTGAAAGGTGGATGTTTTCAGCCTCAAAATATTCTATTGGACGGATTAATTGAACTGTTTATAACTGAAGAAAAAGTTTCTTAAATATAATCACTAAAAAATAAAGATTTCGTTTATGGCCCACAACCCAATCCTCACAAATGCAAGAAACAGCAACTTGACATATGTCAAATCTGCTAAAACATGCAACAAACTGCAACATTGTATGGAAAACATCAACCATTCAGGGACAACGGTTATTGTCATGCAACCTTTGAGGGACACAATCTATTTTTAGATTTTATGCTATTTTTAGAAAATATATTATGTCTCCTAATGGTGGTTGCCATTCCCCAGTGACAAATCTGTTAAATATTTTCCAATCATGGTCCGCCCAGCCTTTGGGGGACTCAATCTATTTTTAGATTTTATGCTATTTTTAGCTGGTATATAATGTCTCCCATTGGTAGCTGACATTTATAATGTGCCATTTTAGGTCTGCCCTGTCAATTTTGGATGTTAGTTTGGAGAGCTATTTTCTCCAACAATCTTTACCTTCAACTTTTGGAAGACAAGGTCTATTTTTTCCCATTTTTAGGCAGTATTTATGTGCCCTATTGGTATATGCAATAATATATGTGACAATTGGAATAATATATTATATGGTATATATTTAATGAGTTTTTTTTTAAACCGCATTTTTTTCACCTTTAACCTTTTGGGGAGATAATATATATTTATGTTTTGTCCTATTTTTAGTAAAAATATATGTTTCCAAATGGAGTTGCTGTTTCTCAAAGGATAAATCCATTTATTATGTGCCAATCATTAAATATGTCCAATCAATCATTAAATGTGGTCCCATTCACCAGAAGGCCAATCACATTAAAGGCCCACAAGTGTGCAAATCAAAACTGTGTAAAAATAATTATTAGACTTGAATCGAGGTGTCTCTCCAAATATAAAAAGGCCAGCATAAACCTAAACAAACGACCATGTCTTCAAAATTAATGTTGCATGAAAGTTGTCCCTGAAAGGTGGATGTTTTCAGCCTCAAAATATTCTATTGGACGGATTAATTGAACTGTTTATAACTGAAGAACAAGTTTCTTGCAAATAATCACTAAAAAATAAAGATTTCGTTTACGGCCCACAACCCAGTCCTCACAAATGCAAGAAACAGCAACTTGACAAATGACAAATCTGCTAAAACATGCAACAAACTGCAATATTGTATGGAAAACATCAACCATTCAGGGACAACAGTTATTGTCATGCAACCTTTGAGGGACACAATCTATTTTTAGATTTTATGCTATTTTTAGAAAATATATATGTCTCCTAATGGAGGTTGCCATTCCCCAGTGACAAATCTGTTAAATATGTTCAAATCATGGTCCACCCAGCCTTTGGGGGACTCAATCTATTTTTAGATTTTATGCTATTTTTAGCTGGTATATAATGTCTCCCAATGGTAGCTGACATTTATAATGTGCCATTTTAGGTCTGCCCTGTCAATTTTGGATGTTAGTTCGGAGAGCTATTTTCTCCAACAATCTTTACCTTCAACTTTTGGAAGACAAGGTCTATTTTTTCCCATTTTTAGGCTGTATTTATGTGCCCTATTGGTGTATGCAATAATATATGTGACAATTGGAATAATATATTTAATGGCATATATTTAATGAGTTTTTTTTTTTAAAGCACTTTTTTCACCTTTAACCTTTTGGGGAGATAATATATTTTTATGTTTTATCCTATTTTTGGTAAAAATATATGTTACGCAATGGAGTTGCCGTTCCTCAAAGGATAAATCCAGTAAATGTCCATGTCTTGAAACTTGGTGTTTTATACAAAGTTGCTGTTTCTTGCATTTGTGAGGACTGGGCTGTGTGCCATAAACGAAAATCTTTTTCGATTTTATGCTATTTTTAGAAAATATATGTCTCCTAATGGTGGTTATTATAGTGACATGTCTGTTATATCAATTAATCAATGAAACAAGACAAAAAAAATTTAATGTGCAATAGAATTAATTGAAGTCCATATTCTCATGAATCGTGAAAAGAATGTGTTAAATATTAGTATATTAGCATAAAAAGTGACACTTGATTTTGTTATATCTGGTCCAGTGACATGGAAAAACTGTCAATTTAGCATGGGTGACTGTACAAAATGTACCAAAAAAGGTCAAATAGATTACTTTTCATTCCAAGTACAGTGGTTCCAAGTAGAAAAATGAATAACAGATGAGGAGTGACAATGCATTCAAACTTATGTCATGGCACCTCAGTGACGAAGATAGTCCAAAAATTTGTTAATGACCCACCTATCTTTCAGAAACTAATAGCAAAGTGTTTGATATCATCAAAAAAAAAAAAAACAACCCATACAACTACACAATGAAATTCACAGGCTCTGGTGAAAGAAAAACCGTTACCTTTTTGAAATTTCAGAATAATAAGACAAAAACCATTAATATTGAGATTTGATGAAATTCACATGCCTCTAAAACATAATGATGAGCATTTTAATAAGTCAAATTTAAAATAAAGATCAAACAGTTCAATTGTCAAGGCATATATTATTATTTAAATATTAACATCTGTCAAGGCATAATTTTTATTCAAATATGGCACATTCAAATATGGCAGTGAGCGCACATACATGCATGTGTGCATGTAATTGCATGCATTATTGAACGTGTATATGCGTTCACTATCACCTGTGGACATGTCATCCAGCACATGCATGGACCTGCATTCAAGAACATGCATGTATGTGCGATTGCAGATATGTCATCCAGCGCAAGCTTGGACATGTCTGCCATTTAGCACAGTGGTCACTATATGTCATAGAGGGCAGTTGCCACAGACTCAAAGGCCTGCCATTCAGCGCAGGAGTGGCACACAGATACATAGATAAGTAGATAATTGTTATTAATTGAGGTTAACAAATAGAAATATAAATTCAAGATCAAAACAAAATGGGCTGCAAAGCATGTCATCCCATGTGCTGTAAAATATGTCCACTTGTGTGCTGTAAGGCGTATACACACATCTAAAATCTACGCATGAGAGTAATGGCACATCCACGCGTGCTTGTCAAATCTTGCATATCCACATGTTGCTTTTCTGTTCACTCTGATAACTCTCTGAAAGATAAATCATAAATGTACCATCTACACAAATCATTTAACAATTGGACTGGGAAGCTACTTTGTAAAAATATGTTGGCCTCCTATCTGTAAACAGTCAACAGTAGTAACTTTGAGCGCCCCTTGTTGCCTGCGCCTGACTTAATCATCAGAAATGTGATACCATATGATACTGTTGGGTCAATTTAGTTTGCCATTACATTATAACAGAAGTACATTAACAAGAACCAAGGGGTTCAAAATGGAGGTGGTATGGTGTCCAAGTTCACATCCCCTGAATCCAGCAGATCATTTGTATTGCACTGCCCTAACTATTCAGACACATATTTTCAGATATATAGATAGATAGATAGACAAACAGATAGATAGCTAGATAGATAGATATGGTATTCACCAGTGCAGCCATTTAAGAGGAGTGGGTGATCACAGTTGATCAATGAGATGGTAGATACAGCCGGAGTCGTCTACACGTTGCACGTTTACCCTTTTTGAAATGATCCCAAGAGACAATGATTTAACATTTCCTCTGAATGACACCAACCTGGGACTTTTTTTGATCTTAATAGTTAAAATTTATAGAGGTTTATAGTCAACCAATTGACATTGAACAACTCTGCAAGACGTAACAATATTGAGAGTAAACTAAAATTTTCCCAAATTGACTGACTCAGTTTGAACCCAGGCAAAGCTGCAAGGAAAGACCCTCAGGAGATTGACTGAAAGCATGTGGCAACCCAGTGGTTAAAGTTGCTGCCACCTCGGCTGAAGGTCTTGACTTGCATCAGTTTAAAACCCTGTGTGGGGCATCTTTCACGCTTCAGTCTTCAGGGCTAGTGGGTCTTACCACCCCCGACAACATGGAGGATGGCTTGGGGAACCCAAAAATGTCAGTCAACCTTCATGAGCAAATTGTCAGCTTGAATTTGTCTGGATGAGATGTTAATTGGCAACCCCCTCGATTCAGTGTCTGTGCTGGGCAAGCAAAGGATTCCTTAAATTGGGTAAATGTGTAGCATGTTGAGGACTCCCGCTCTCTATCCCATCTCTTCAATCAACCCTTGTGAGCACCCAGAGTTGCACTTAAAGGGCTGCACTTGCCATATCTACCTATCTGTCAATCTATCGTCACTAATATGCTGGTCTACAAACCTGTCAATCCACATACCACTACCAGACAACTTGCAGACTGCCAAAATTACTAAGTCAATCTATCAATCTAGACTTTGTAAAGAGGTGAAATGATGTGAAATCCCATGTCAGATTTTCATGGATCATTGGACAGATAGATGCGACTTTAAGTCTTTTATTTATGCAGGTCAATTAGGACAGCAGGAGGACATGCCAATGAATAATAATAATAATAATAATAATAAATACTTCATTGGTCACAAAAGTGAAACTTGCAGTGTGTTGTCCCATATCACAGACAGAATCACAGTCACATGCATACAGAGAGATCACAGTCACACAATAACATTCACACGAAAATAAGTACATACATACTACCATACATACTACCATACATACTACCACTTCAATTCATTGCACATTCTGATGCTAGAAGGAACAAATGACTTAGCGTATCTACTGGTTCTGCATTTAACACTTCTCAACCTTCTGCCTGATGGTACATTTCGAAGCACTCATGTAGTGGATGATTATCTCTTTTACAACAGTATTGTACCTCAACTTGCTGTTTTTCTGGTATATATCTAACAGCAAAGTTTGATTGAAACTACTGTCCAACACAAGTATAGGTGACCTCACCAATGTGGGATTCAAATTCAGGACCAAGTGATTGGCAACCCGGTGCATTACCAACTGAGCTAACTCTAACCCCTTCCGAACGTGTTGAACCGTGTCACAAATTGCAACACAAGAACCAAATTGTGATCTATTGCTCATGCTTACCAAACCCTTTTGATAAATCTGTGTAATCTATTATCTTTGCACCAACAATTTCATTCTGTATTAATTTTTTCACAAATCTTTTCACAAATGACCACTACAGACGTTTTGTCTTTGTCTTATCTCACTAATCAGTATAAGTTATTTATTTCATCTCTATGATCTATCCATCTAATTCATGCAATCTATCTAATCCATAAAATTCATACATGAAAGCCATCCTTCTTTATCTATGTAACTATCTATCTATCTATTCTTCTATAGATATATATTTCTATCTTCCTAATCCATCTTTCTATCTATATCTCTATCTTTCTATCATTCTATCGTCTATCTTTCTATCTCTTTCTATCTCTTTCTATCTCTTTCCTTCTATCTACCAGTATTTAACTATTCATTTATTTAGTTAGCGATCTTTCTATGTATATTAATTTAGGCCTATCCATAAATACACTCATCCCTAAATTTCATTGAAATAGTAGGAATTTACATATAGCTGTTGAAATCTCATGTCCTGTGACCTGGTATCATGATAACATAAACTCCCAAGTCTGCAAACTGACCAATACACATCCAAATGTCCCCATGACATAGATCTAGATCAGCTCATTCACATACACAAAACCCAATACACATAACTTTCAAAATGATGGACAGCTCATTTGCATACACAGAACACAATACACATTATTTTCAAAATGGTGGACTGTAACACCAAAATAAAAATCTGATAAAAGGAGTATTCAGAATTATTGGAGATCAATACAAGTAGGCTGCAATAACAGCCCTGCTGCCCTGCGTCACTAGTTGCGGGCATTTTAACAATTCGGAGATTATTCAAAATATGAAAAGAGTTATTCCAGATTTGCTTCTGCAAATTTCGAATTTCCCACCTAAAGTTTACCCACTCTCTTGCCCCCCTTTCTCACCAACTACATACATGGCGGTGTGTAAACACCTCCATTAAAAAGGTACAGGGATAATGGGATTGGAAATCTGGACTTTGACACGATCCAAATTTTGGCCCTATATTTCAAAGAGCCCTTGAAAACTACCTAGAAGGTACTGAGGTCTGAAATTGCAATTTTTCCGACTTTATAGTAACTATTTACCAGTAAAAAATTATGAACAAAATCTGAGTCGGGTGAGTATCACCCCCAATGGTGAAGTGCTTGAATCTTAGAAAAACTGCCTCTTCATTGGAATATACTTGGGATGCGGTGTATAGGGAAAGTTTTACACCTTTGGTAAATGGTAATCTGCCTTTGTTGCCGAGGGTAAAAAAGTAATATCTAACGAGGCTCTGGATGGGAGGCTATGGGGGACAGGGAATTCAAAAGTAAAATGACCAAGGGAGAGGGAATTCAAATATGAAATTGCCGAGGGACACAAAACCTCCCATTTCATGACTAAATCTGATGATATATTGAAATTTCCCCATCCTCATAGCAGTGATCAAGTCAGCCCTATTTTATTGAAGGAGTTCAAGGAGGTTTTTCTGGGGAAGGGCTGAACTTTAACGCACTCAGTGACTAAAACACCCATGAAAAATGGCAAGAAAAATCGACATGACAAACTTTATTGAAATGATAGAATTTTGAACATCTTAAAGATTTGCAAGCTGCTAAGTACTGTAAGTCAAATCTCTCACTTACATACTTCTTCCCGGATTGGCCAGCCCCCTCCCTTCCCAGAATCTCTATTGCTATTCCACAAGTTATTTGACTCATTTTCTCAACGTCTCTTCACCCTTATTTTGTATCAGTAACAGAGGATTTTCCTGTACAGAGTAAAATCTGAGTATCATCGTCGAGAGGAAATAGTTGTTCAGCAACGAAAAAATGAGTACTTCCCTCAGGTAAATTTATGCTCGGGTCAGTGCTCCATGACCATTAATAGTATTGTGATTCAGGATCTCTCAGAGACGAGTGCATGTTGTGCATTTCAGCAACGTTCACATGTCCTGAAACGCGGATGAAAAATATTGAGACAAGCAAAGCATTTATAGGATAATTTCCTGACTTTCACATGTCGCAAGTGGTCCGAGTCAATTGAGCAGTAGAAATGACAAAGTATGGTTAGGCTGTCAAGCACAAAAATTATGCAATTCATTGAATTCGATTTCTCAGACTGACTAGTAGGGGGAACCGCGCCACATTGGGACGTGGGGCACTGTGGGACGATGGGGAATTCTTGGATCCTGGCAAAGTATATGATATGGTAGTGCCATCATATCTTGTAGTTTCACATCCTAATGTTTCCATGGTTTTATAGACACATCACAGCCACATGCAGAAGTGTGGCAAGCAAAGTTTGTTTTCCTACTATACTATACAACTAAAGTAAACATGGACAGGTTAAATTCAAACCATTCTGTAGACAAACCATGAACAATGAGGCTTTCTCAGTGCTTGTATGAATTCTATATATCGTAACGAACAGTTATGAACTGCTATCGTGATAAACACACTCACTGGTGCCTGAGAAATTGGCATTTTGGTGTAAAAGTCATATTGGGGCTCATTGGGACAGTGAATTCGGGGCACATTGGGATGCACTTAATATGGCAGAATTTAAGTGTCCAAGTCAACTGAATGACCTGGGAAAGCGCAAAACAGATATCAGGCCACAGTGAATAGAAGTTATAGTGGATTACCATGGTCTGTGAACAAATTTGTTGCAAAGCACTGTGTGTTACTTATATAGATGTCCGCACCCAGGACAGTTTATGTTAAATGTTTAAAACTGTTTAAATTTATTAACTATTGGCACTACAAAGTGCTAATGCACTGTATATTGTCTCACGCACAACTTATATGTGATATCGATTGCACATGGGGACAGTCATTTTTACGACTCACATTTTGCTCTCTAGCTGCAAAAGTGTAGATGCAGTCTAGTTTATTATGCCAGGCATTTAAGCTCAAGAGTATTGGTGATATTCATGCAAACTTCTGAGTTCTTCGGTGCTTTCAGCATTGAGCAAAATTAGTAGACGATAAAAGCATCCCAATGTGTCCCGGTTCCCCCTAGTTTGGACCGGTAAACTATAAAACAGTGCTGCACTAAATGACCTGGGAAAGCACAAAACAGATATCAGGCCACAGTGAATAGAAGTTATATTGGATTACCAGGCAGTCCATGCTCTGTGAACAAATTTGTCGCAAAGCACTGTGTTACTTACATAGATGTCCGCACCCGGGACAGTTTATGTTAAATGTTTAAAACTGTTTAAACTTATTAACTATTGGCACTACAAGGTGCCAATGCACTGTATATTGTCTCACGCACAACTTATATGTGATATCGATTGCACATGGGGACAGTCATTTTTACGACTCACATTTTGCTCTCTAGCTGCAAAAGTGTAGGTGCAGTCTAGTTTATTATGCCGTGCATTTATGCTGAATAGTATTGGTGATATTCATGCAAACTTCTGAGTTCTTCAGTGCTTTCAGCATTGAGCAAAATTAGTAGACGTTAAAAGCATCCCAATGTGCCCCGGTTCCCCCTAGTTTGGACCGGTAAACTATAAAACAGTGCTGCACTGCCCTATCGACTTACCTTGTTTGAGTTCACACTGGATGCATGCAATCAATCAGGTTCAATTGCCCTAAGTAATATCACTGGTCCACTCTGCCTGCCTCTGGACGACTGTACTGTATCACAGGCTGTTGAAAGTAGTTATATTTCCTGAAGCACAGATGTAAAATACTTAGACATGCAAAACATTATGAGAATAAGCAACAACCAATATCTGATGTTGGATTTCAGTTTCAACCACATGAGATTTGATCCACAAACAGAGACTTTGGTTTTGATACTGCATTATATGCCTGCAAGTTTACAACACAAAACACAATTTCTTCATAAACGCGTACTGAAATATTTCTAGCTAATTGAAATTGAAGCTACAGATTCAAATAACGCAATTTCGAAAATGAGACTTCAGCTGGAAAATAATGCCTACAAATGTGTCAGAGGGTGAAATTATGCTCGCAAATTTAATGCTCTAGTGAAGCACCTGAATGGCTCCATAAGTGCACTTGATAAAAATCTTAAGGACTGATATAGCACCAATTCCAATAAACTGCTCAGTGACTTAAACTCATTTCGTAAGTAACCATTAATAAAATCATCCTGAGGGTGGAGTTTTCTTCACTTTGCGATAACTGTGTGCCCAATTTTGATGTGTGGAGGCCCCTGTGCTGAGATGTTGTGAGGCCGTTGAAATCCGTCGCAATGGGACGATTATGTAACTTGAGGTTTGGAAATTGGACCCTGCCCTGACCAATTGGTGTACACATGAAATTTTGCTAAATTGACAAAATGCTATGCAAAATGCATAAGTGTGCAAGCATAAGTTTATAGAGATGGGTAACAGCCAATCCCAAGATCAGGCACAGGTTTGGTGTAACATGAGGAGTACTGATATCATATTGCATTTCCAAACATAACTTCTTTTCAAGTCATAATATTTTGTTGATTTGAAAAGTTACTTGAACCAAATATTATAGTAGTCTTGGCTACATACACAGGTGAATTAATAAAACCATTAAATTTGAAGAAAATGTACTTGAAACACTAAAATCTAGAATATTTCTACATGAAACGGCATAATAATTCTGATTCCGGATTGCAGAGGTAGTCTTTTAAAATGTAAGTGCTAAAAGTGTATTCATGCTACCTGGATGGTTGCAGAATGTCTCCAATCTGATTCTTCAGTTAAGTCCATGGTTGCATGTTACATAATATCAATCTCCTCCTTACGGTCAGTGCTAATCCAGACTGAAACAGAAAATAAATGAAAATTCTCATATTTCTTGACAAATCGAATATAAAATGACATAGCGAGCAGTAGAAATTACTAGGTATGGTTAGGCTAGTAAGCATAAAGATTATGCAATTCCTTGAATTCGATTTCTCAGACTTACCAGTAGTTGGGACCAGTAAACTATAAAACAGTGCTGCACTGCCCTATTGACTTACCTTGTTTGAGTTCACACCGCATGCATGCAATCATGATTTCCAATTTCGTGTCATATAAGGATCAATCGCTCTAGGTAATATCACTGGTACACTGTGCTTGTCTCTGGTCCACTGTACTGCATTGCAGGTTGTTGAAAGTGTTCACATGTCCTGAAACGCAGATGAAAAATATTGAGACAAGCATAGCATTTAGAGGCCAATTTCCTGACTTTCACATGTCGCAAGTGGTCCGGGTCAATTGAGCAGTAGAAATGATAAAGTATATGGTTAGGCTATCAAGCACAAAAATTATGCAATTCATTGAATTCGATTTCTCAGTCTGACTAGTAGGGGGAACCGGGGCACATAGGGACGCGGGGCACTGTGGGACGGTTGGGTATTCTTGGATCCTGGCAAGGTATAGTGCCTTCATATCTTGTAGTTTCACATGCTGATGTTTCCATGGTTTTATAGACACATTACAGCCACATGCAGAAGTATGGCAAGCAAAGTTTGTTTTCCTACTATACTATACTACTAAAGTAAACATGGACAGGTTCAATTCAAACCATTCTGTAGACAAACCATGAACAATGAGGCTTTCTCAGTGCTTGTATGAATTTTATATACCGTAATGAACAGTTATGAACTGCTATCTTGATAAACACACTCACTGGTGCCTGAGAAATTAGCATTTTGGTGTAAAAGTCATACCAGGCTCATTGGGACAGTGAATTCGGGGCACATTGGGATGAACTTAATATGGCAGAATTTAAGTGTCCAAGTCAACTGAATGACCTGGGAAAGCACAAAACAGATATAAGGCCACAGTGAATAGAAGTTATAGTGGATTACCATGGTCTGTGAACAAATTTGTTGCAAAGCACTGTGTGTTACTTATATAGATGTCCGCCCCCGGACAGTTTATGTTAAATGTTTAAAACTGTTTAAAGTTATTAACTATGGGCACTACAAGGTGCTAATGCACTGTATATTGTCTTACGAACTACTTATATGTGATATCTATTGCACATCGAGTATCAAAATGATTTTTCATTTGATGTCCTAATGCGCCCCGGCTGATGTCCTAATGTGCCACGCCGGGGCACATTGGGACGGCCATTTTTACAACTCACATTTTTCTCTAGCTGCAAAAGTGTAGGTGCAGTCTAGTTTATTATGCCATGCATTTAAGCTCAATAGTATTGGTGATATTTTCGCCAACTTCGTAGTTCTTTAGTGCTTTCATCATTAGCAAAATTAGTAGACGTTAAAAGCGTCCCAATGTGCCCCGGTTCCCCCTAGTTTGGACCGGTAAACTATAAAACAGTGCTGCACTGCCCAATTGACTTACCTTGTTTGAGTTCACACTGGATGCATGCAATCATGATTTCCAATTTCTTGTCATATAAGGATCAATCGCTCTAGGTAATATCACTGGTCCACTCTGCCTGCCTCTGGTCCACTGTACTGTATTACAGGCTGCTGAAAGTAGTTATATTTCCTGAGATGCAGATGTAAAATATTTAGACATGCAAATCATTGTGAGGATAAACAACAACGTATATCTGACAAATTCTCGTATTTCATGACAAATCGAATATAGGATGACATATTGAGCTGTAGAAATGACAAAGTATGGTTAGGCTATTAAGCACAAAGATTATGCAATTCCTTGATTTAGATTTCTCAGACTTACTAGTAGTTTGGACCAGTAATCTATAAAACAGTGCTGCACTGCCCTATTGACTTACCTTGTTTGAGTTCACACTGATGCATGCAATCATGATTTCCAATTTCTTGTCATATAAGGATCAATCGCTCTAGGTAATATCACTGGTCCATTGTGCCTGCCTCTGGTCCACTGTACTGCATTGCAGGCTGTTGAAAGTGTTCACATATCCTGAAACACAGATGAAAAACATTGAGACAAGCAAAGCATTGTTACCAATACGCCAATTTCCAACTTTCACTTGTCGCAAGTGGTCCGGGTCAATTGAGCAGTAGAAATGACAAATAGGCAATTTGATGTTTTTCACATGTTTCAGGTTGTCCTGGTCAATTGAACAGCAGAAATGGCATAAGCTGGTTTGGTCCATCAAGCAGTAAAGTCTATGCAATTCATTGAATGCTATTTCATCAACTAAACAGTACTACTCTGCCCAATTGACTTACCTTAATTGAGTTCACACATTGATTCATGAAGTCATGATTTCCAATTTCTTGTCATATAAGGTTCAATAGCTCTAGATAATATCACTGCTCCACTGTGCCTGCCTTAGGTCCACTATACTGCATTGCAGGCTGTTGTAAGTGTTCACAAGTCCTGAAACGCAGATGAAAAATATTGAGACAAGCAAAGCATTTATAGGCTAATTTCCTGACTTTCACATGTCGTAAGTGGTCCGGGTCAATTGAGCAGTAGAAATGATAAAGTATGGTTAGGCTATCAAGCACAAAAATTATGCAATTCATTGAATTCGATTTCTCAGACTGACTAGTAGGGGGAACCGGGGCACATTGGGATGCAGGGCACTGTGGGACGGTGGGATATTCTTGGATCCTGGCTAGGTATATGATATCCTGGCAAAGTATATGATATGGTAGTGCCATCATATCTTGTAGTTTCACATCCTGATTTTTCCATGGTTTTATAGACACATCACAGCCACATGCAGAAGTATGGCCGGCAAAACTTTGTTTTCCTACTATACTACTAAAGTAAACATGGACAGGTTCAATTCAAACCATTCTGTAGACAAACCATGATTAATGAGGATTTCACAGTGCTTGTATGAATTTTATATATCGTAACGAACAGTTATGAACTGCTATCATGATAAACACAATCACTGGTGCCTGAGAAATTAGCATTTTGGTGTAAAATTCATATGGGGGCTTATTGGGACAGTGAATTTGGGGCACATTGGGACGCACTTAATATGGCAGAATTTAAGTGTCCAAGTCAACTGAATGACCTGGGACAGAACAAAACAGGTATTCAGGCCACAGTGAATATTAAGTTATAGTGGATTACCATGCTCTGTGAACAAATTTGTCGCAAAGCCCTGTGTGTTACTTACGCACTACTTATATGTGATATCTATTGCACATGGAGTATCAAAATGATTTTTTATTTGATGTCCTAATGCGCCCCGGCTGATGTCCCAATGTGCCACGCCGGGGCACATTGCGACAGTCATTTTTACGACTCACATTTGCTCTCTAGCTGCAAAAGTGTAGGTGCAGTCTAGTTTATTATGCTGTGCATTTAAGCTGAATAGTAACGGTGATATTCATACAAACTTCTGAGTTCTTCAGTGCTTTCAGCATGCGCAAAATTAGTAGACGTTAAAAGCATCCCAATGTGCCCCGGTTCCCCCTAGTAGTTTGGACCGGTAAACTATAAAACGGTGCTGCACTGAATGACCTGGGAAAGCACAAAACAGATATCAGGCCACAGTGAATAGAAGTTATAGTGGATTACCATGCTCTGTGAACAAATTTGACGCAAAGCACTGTGTGTTACTTACATAGATGTCCTCACCCAGGACAGTTTATGTTAAATGTTTAAAGTTACCCTGAATGATAGGTTGGGATTGGACCCAAAGTTTGTCTAATTTTTACATTATATTGTCCAGCCTGCTCATGTTGATAAGTGTGTAAAGTCTCTTTAGTGTGCGACCATTTTTTCCTATTGAAATGATCAATAACTGCACTAAATGGCCCCTAGATTTTATTTCGGGTACGCACGGAAAAAAAAGCCAGTCTTTGAGTTCAATCAACTTTGTGACGTCATCACCATTGTTAGAATTAGTTAACTTGTAGCTATATATTTATAACAATGGTCATTGTGACGTCATCAACAATAGATGTGCTGGAGGATGGAGGAACTATCGTGAAAAATAAGGTAAAATACTAAATAATTTATTTAATCAAAGATAAGACTTCAGTAATGAGTAAGAAAGTTTAATAATTACAAGTTTATATCATAAAGGCTGTAAAACCACCGGTAGTTAGCAAGGGATTTTATCATTCTGGGTAACTTTAAAACTGTTTAAACTTATTAACTATTGGCACTACAAGGTGCTAATGCACTGTATATTGTCTCACGCACAACTTATATGTGATATCGATTGCACATGGGGACGGTCATTTTTACGACTCACATTTTGCTTTCTAGCTGCAAAAGTGTAGGTGCAGTCTAGTTTATTATGCCGTGCATTTAAGCTGAATAGTATTGGTGATATTCATGCAAACTTCTGAGTTCTTCAGTGCTTTCAGCATTGAGCAAAATTAGTAGACGTTAAAAGCATCCCAATGTGCCCCGGTTCCCCCTAGTTTGGACCGGTAAACTATAAAACAGTGCTGCACTGCCCTATTGACTTACCTTGTTTGAGTTCACACCGCATGCATGCAATCATGATTTCCAATTTCGTTTCATATAAGGATCAATCGCTCTAGGTAATATCACTGGTACACTGTGCTTGTCTCTGGTCCACTGTACTGCATTGCAGGTTGTTGAAAGTGTTCACATGTCCTGAAATGCAGATGAAAAATATTGAGACAAGCAAAGCATTTAGAGGCCAATTTCCTGACTTTCACATGTCGCAAGTGCTCCGGGTCAATTGAGCAGTAGAAATGACAAAGTATGGTTAGGCTATCAAGCACAAAAATTATGCAATTCATTGAATTCGATTTCTCAGACTGACTAGTAGGGGGAACCAGGGCACATTGGGATGCAGGGCAATTTGGGACGGTGGGGTATTCTTGGATCCTGGCAAGGTATATGATATGGTAGTGCCATCATATCTTGTAGTTTCACATCCTGATTTTTCCATGGTTTTATAGACACATCGCAGCCAAATGCAGAAGTATGGCAGGCAAAACTTTGTTTTCCTACTATACTACTAAAGTAAACATGGACAGGTTCAATTCAAACCATTCTGTAGACAAACCATGAACAATGAGGATTTCTCAGTGCTTGTATGAATTTTATATATCGTAACAGACAGTTATGAACTGCTATCATGATAAACACACTCACTGGTGCCTGAGAAATTAGCATTTTGGTGTAAAATTCATATCGGGGCTCATTGGGACAGTGAATTCGGGGCACATTGGGACGCACTTAATATGGCAAAATTTAAGTGTCCAAGTCAACTGAATGACCTGGGACAACACAAAACAGGTATTCAGGCCACAGTGAATATAAGTTATAGTGGATTACCATGCTCTGTGAACAAATTTGTCGCAAAGCCCTGTGTGTTACTTACGCACTACTTATATGTGATATCTATTGCACATGGAGTATCAAAATGATTTTTTATTTGATGTCCTAATGCACCCCGGCTGATGTCCCAATGTGCCACGCCGAGGCACATTGCGACAGTCATTTTTACGACTCACATTTTGCTCTCTAGCTGCAAAAGTGTAGGTGCAGTCTAGTTTATTATGCTGTGCATTTAAGCTCAATAGTAATGGTGATATTCATACAAACTTCTGAGTTCTGCAGTGCTTTCAGCATTGAGCAAAATTAGTAGACGTTAAAAGCATCCTAATGTGTCATGGTTCCCCCTAGTTTGGACCGGTAAACTACAAAACAGTGCTGCACTGAATGACCTGGAAACCACAAAACAGATATCAGGCCACAGTGAATAGAAGTTATAGTGGATTACCATGCTCTGTGAACAAATTTGTCGCAAAGCACTGTGTGTTACTTACATAAATGTCCGCACCCAGGACAGTTTATGTTAAATGTTTAAAACTGTTTAAACTTATTAACTATTGGCACTACAAGGTGCTAATGCACTGTATATTGTCTCACGCACAACTTATATGTGATATCGATTGCACATGGGGACAGTCATTTTTACGACTCACATTTTGCTCTCTAGCTGCAAAAGTGTAGGTGCAGTCTAGTTTATTATGCCGTGCATTTAAGCTCAATAGTATTGGTGATATTCATGCAAACTTCTGAGTTCTTCAGTGCTTTCAGCATTGAGCAAGATTAGTAGACGTTAAAAGCATCCCAATGTGCCCCGGTTCCCCCTAGTTTGGACCGGTAAACTATAAAACAGTGCTGTACTGTCCTATTGACTTACCTTGTTTGAGTTCACACCGCATGCATGCAATCATGTTTTCCAATTTCGTGTCATATAAGGATCAATCGCTCTAGGTAATATCACTGGTACACTGTGCTTGTCTATGGTCCACTGTACTGCATTGCCGGTTGTTGAAAGTGTTCACATGTCCTGAAATGCAGATGAAAAATATTGAGACAAGCAAAGCATTTAGAGGCCAATTTCCTGACTTTCACATGTCGCAAGTGGTCCGGGTCAATTGAGCAGTAGAAATGATGAAGTATATGGTTAGGCTATCACACAAACATTATGCAATTCATTGAATTCGATTTCTCAGACTGACTAGTAGGGGGAACTGGGGCACATAGGGACGCGGGGCACTGTGGGACGGTGGGGTATTCTTGGATCCTGGCAAGGTATAGTGCCATCATATCTTGTAGTTTCACGTCCTGATTTTTCCATGGTTTTATAGACACATTACAGCCACATGCAGAAGTATGGCAAGCAAAGTTTGTTTTCCTACTAAACTATACAACTAAAGTAAACATGGACAGGTTCAATTCAAACCATTCTGTAGACAAACCATGAACAATGAGGCTTTCTCAGTGCTTGTATGAATTTTATATATCGTAACGAACAGTTATGAACTGCTATCATGATAAACACACTCACTGGTGCCTGAGAAATTAGCATTTTGGTGTAAAGGCATACCAGGGCTCATTGGGACAGTGAATTCGGGGCACATTGGGACGCACTTAATATGGCAGAATTTAAGTGTCCAAGTCAACTGAATGACCTGGGACATCACACAACAGGTATTCAGGCCACAGTGAATAGAAGTATAATGGATTACCATGGTCTGTGAACAAATTTGTTGCAAAGCACTGTGTGTTACTTACATAGATGTCCGCACCCAGGACAGTTTATGTTAAGTGTTTAAAACTGTTTAAACTTATTAACTATTGGCACTACAAGGTGCTAATGCACTGTAAATTGTCTTACGCACTACTTATATGTGATATCTATTGCACATCGAGTATCAAAATGATTTTTCATTTGATGTCCTAATGCGCCCCGGCTGATGTCCTAATGTGCCACGCTGGGGCACATTGGGACGGCCATTTTTACAACTCACATTTTTCTCTCTAGCTGCAAAAGTGTAGGTGCAGTCTAGTTTATTATGCCATGCATTTAAGCTCAATCGTATTGGTGATATTTTCACCAACTTCTGAGTTCTTGAGTGCTTTCAGCATTAGCAAAATTAGTAGACGTTAAAAGCGTCCCAATGTGCTCCGGTTCCCCCTAGTTTGGACCATTAAACTATAAAACAGTTCTACACTGCCCCATAGACTTACCTTGTTTGAGTTCACATTGGATGCATGCAATCATGATTTAAAATTTCTTGTCATATAAGGATCAATCGCTCTAGTTAATATCACTGGTCCACTCTGCCTGCCTCTGGTCCACTGTACTGTATTACAGGCTGCTGAAAGTAGTTATATTTCCTGAGATGCAGATGTAAAATATTTAGACATGCAAATCATTGTGAGGATAAGCAACAACGAATATCTGACAAATTGTCGTATTTCATGACAAATCGAATATAGGATGACATATTGAGCTGCAGAAATGACAAAGTATGGTTAGGCTATTAAGCACAAAGATTACCCAATTCCTTGAATTAGATTTCTCAGACTTACTCGTAGTTTGGACCAGTAATCTATAAAACAGTGCTGCACTGGTCCATTGTGCCTGTCTCTGGTCCACTGTACTGCATTGCAGGCTGTTGAAAGTGTTCACATATCCTGAAACACAGATGAAAAACACTGAGACAAGCAAAGCATTGTTACCAATACGCCAATTTCCAACTTTCACTTGTCGCAAGTGGTCCGGGTCAATTGAGCAGTAGAAATGACAAATAGGCAATTTGATGTTTTTTCACATGTTTCAGGTTGTCCTGGTCAATTGAACAGCAGAAATGGCAAAAGCTGGTTTGGTCCATCAAGCAGTAAAGTCTATGCAATTCATTGAATGCTATTTCATCAACTAAACAGTACTACTCTGCCCAATTGACTTACCTTAATTGAGTTCACACATTGATTCATGAAGTCATGATTTCCAATTTCTTGTCATATAAGGTTCAATAGCTCTAGATAATATCACTGCTCCACTGTGCCTGCCTTAGGTCCACTGTACTGCATTGCCGGTTGTTGAAAGTGTTCACATGTCCTGAAACGCAGATGAAAAATATTGAGACAAGCAAAGCATTTATAGGCCAATTTCCTGACTTTCACATGTCGTAAGTGGTCCGGGTCAATTGAGCAGTAGAAATGACAAAGTATGGTTAGGCTATCAAGCACAAAAATTATGCAATTCATTGAATTCGATTTCTCAGACTGACTAGTAGGGGGAACCGGGGCACATTGGGATGCAGGGCACTGTGGGACGGTGGGGTATTCTTGGATCCTGGCAAGGTATATGATATGGTAGTGCCATCATATCTTGTAGTTTCACGTCCTGATTTTTCCATGGTTTTATAGACACATCACAGCCACATGCAGAAGTATGGCCGGCAAAACTTTGTTTTCCTACTATACTACTAAAGTAAACATGGACAGGTTCAATTCAAACCATTCTGTAGACAAACCATGATTAATGAGGATTTCTCAGTGCTTGTATGAATTTTATATATCGTAACGAACAGTTATGAACTGCTATCATGATAAACACACTCACTGGTGCCTGAGAAATTAGCATTTTGGTGTAAAAGTCATATCGGGGCTCATTGGGACAGTGAATTCGGGGCACATTGGGACGCACTTAATATGGCAGAATTTAAGTGTCCAAGTCAACTGAATGAGCTGGGACAGCACAAAACAAGTATTCAGGCCACAGTGAATATAAGTTATAGTGGATTACCATGCTCTGTGAACAAATTTGTCGCAAAGCCCTGTGTGTTACTTACGCACTACTTATATGTGATATCTATTGCACATGGAGTATCAAAATGATTTTTTATTTGATGTCCTAATGCGCCCCGGCTGATGTCCCAATGTGCCACGCCGGGGCACATTGCGACAGTCATTTTTACGACTCACATTTTGCTCTCTAGCTGCAAAATTGCAGGTGCAGTCTAGTTTATTATGCCGTGCATTTAATCTGAATAGTAATGGTGATATTCATACAAACTTCTGAGTTCTTCAGTGCTTTCGGCATTGAGCAAAATTAGTAGACGTTAAAAGCATCCCAATGTGTCCCGGTTCCCCTAGTTTGGACCGGTAAACTATAAAACAGTGCTGCACTGAATGACCTGGGAAAGCACAGGCCACAGTGAATAGAAGTTATAGTGGATTACCATGCTCTGTGAACAAATTTGTCGCAATGAGGATTTCTCAGTGCTTGTATGAATTTTATATATCGTAACGAACAGTTATGAACTGCTATCATCATAAACACACTCACTGGTGCCTGAGAAATTAGCATTTTGGTGTAAAAGTCATATCGGGGCTCATTGGGACAGTGAATTCGAGGCACATTGGGACGCACTTAATATATTCAACTGAATGACCTGGGACATCACACAACAGGTATTCAGGCACAGTGAATAGAAGTATAGTGGATTGCCATGCTCTGTGAACAATTTGTCGCAAAGCATTGTGTGTTACTTACATAGATGTCTGCACCTTGGACAGTTTATGTTAAATGTTTGAAACTGTTTAAACGTATTAACTATTGGCACTACAAGGTGCTAATGCACTGTATATTGTCTTATGCACTACTTATATGTGATATCGATTGCACATGGGGACAGTCATTTTTACGACTCACATTTTGCTCTCTAGCTGCAAAAGTGTAGGTGCAGTCTAGTATATTATGCCGTGCATTTAAGCTCAATAGTATTGGTGATATTCATGCAAACTTCTGAGTTCTTCAGTGCTTTCAGCATTGAGCGAAATTAGTAGACGTTAAAAGTGTCCCAATGTGCCCCGGTTCCCCCTAGTTTTGACAGGTAAACTATAAAACAGTGCTGCACTGCCCTATCGACTTACCTTGTTTGAGTTCACACTGGATGCATGCAATCATGATTTCCAATTTCTTGTCATACACGGTTCAATCGCTCTAGGTAACATCACTGGTCCACTGTGCCTGCCTCTGGTCCACTGTACTGTATTACAGGCTGTTGAAAGGAGTTATATTTCCTGAAACGCAGATGTAAAATATTTAGACATGCAAAACATTATGAGAATAAGCAACAACCAATATCTGACGTTGTATAACAGCTTATCTTTTCCCCAGTTATTATTAGTAATCTGGGCCCTTAGACATCCTTGGCTGTGCTTCCCAATAAATGCTTCTGATCAGTTTGATCAATAACCAAAGATCCCAAGTTCAAAGCTAGTTATGTTACTCTGTTAATAAATAAAGTCCAAGCAGTAGGTATATTTCATCCAAAGGTTTCTCAAATACTAAAACGGCGGCCATTTTGGATTATGGGCTCTGACGGGGTTTCCCCGCACTTTTGGGAGGGACGCCCCCGCTCAATTTTTAGATAATCCTTTATAGAACACGAATCCACGAAGAAACGATCCTTTGCTCTCAACGGTCACGGAATTAGCATATATGACCCAACTAAATATATGAATAGCCGTTCTGGTTTATCGCCGTTTTGACTGGCAGTCCATCTACATACATGCCACCTTGAGTGGACTTCAATACCAATCTAAGTAGTTATACATACATCAGTTATCAGGGCTGACTACTCTAATTGTAGGCAATGCAATTAGGGTGGTCTCCCTAGGCTTGACACTTCTTTGAGGTACAATCTGCTCTGCAATTAATCCTGGTACACACCTGGCAGGTGTGCCAATAAGTTATGCAACTTCCCTTGAGTCACAAAGGGCATTAGGCCTTTGTGGCATCTACCTATGTGGGCAAGTTATACAATAACCAGTTAAACTACAATAATTCCCTCTTGCATAGATTTGACTATGACTTCAATATGATATTTAAGTATATGACAATATTAATATATCTGATATATTGGATTTGTTACAGTTGGATTTCAGTTTCAACCACAAGAGATTTGATCCACTAACAGAGACTTTGGTTTTTGATACTGCATTACATGCCTGCAAGTTTACAACACAAAACACAATTTATTCATAAACACGTACTGAAATGTTTCTAGCTAATTGAAATTGAAGCTACAGATTCAAATAACGCAATTCCGAAAATGAGACTTCAGCTGGAAAATTATGCCTACAATGGTTCACAGGGTGAAATTATGCCCACAAATTTAATGCTCTAGTGAAGCACCTGAATGGCTCCATAAGTGCACTTAATAAAAATCTTAAGGAGTGATATAGCACCAATTCCAATAAAATGCTAAGTTACTTAAACTCATTTCGTAAGCAACCATTAATAAAATCATCCGGAGGGGGGAATTTTCTTCACTTTGCGATAACTGTGTGCCCAATTTTGATGGGTGGAGGCCCCTGTGCTGAGATGTTGTGATGCCCCCGAAATCTGTCGCAATGGGACGATAATGTAACTTGAGGTTTGGAAATTGGACCCTGTCCTAACCAATTGGTGGACACACGAAATTTTGCTAAATTGACAAAATGCTATGTAAAATGCATAAGTGTGCAAGCATAACTTTATAGAGATGGGTAACGGCCAATCCCAAGATCAGGCACAGGTTTGGTGTAACATGAGGAGTACTGATATCATATTGCATTTCCAAACATATCTTCTTTTCAAGTCATAATATTTTGTTGATTTAAAAAGTTACTTGAACCAAAAATTATAGTGGTCATGGCTACCTACACAGGTGAATTAATAAAACCATTAAAATTGAAGGAAATATACTTGAAACACTAAAATCTATAATATTTCTACATGAAACGGCTTAACATTTCTGATTCCGGATTGCAGAGGTAGTCTTAAAATTTAAGTGCTAAAAGTGTATTCATGCTACCTGGATGGTTGCAGAATGTCTCCAATCTGATTCTTCAGTTAAGTCCATGGTTGCATGTTATATAATATCAATCCCCTCCTTACGGTCAGTGTTAATCCAGACTGAAACAGAAAATAAATGACAAATTCTCGTATTTCGTGACATATCGAATATAGGATGACATATTGAGCAGTGGAAATGACAAAGTATGGTTAGGCTATTAAGCACAAAGATTAATGCAATTCCTTGAATTAGATTTCTCAGACTTACTAGTAGTTTGGACCAGTAACCTATAAAACAGTGCTGCACTGCCCTATTGACTTACCTTGTTTGAGTTCACACTGGATGCATGCAATCATGATTTAAAATTTCTTGTCATATAAGGATCAATCGCTCTAGGTAATATCACTGGTCCACTGTACCTGCCTCTGGTCCACTGTACTGCATTGCAGGCTGTTGAAAGTGTTCACATGTCCTGAAACGCAGATGAAAAATATTGAGATATTCAAAACATTTTGACCAAAACCTGTGAGGATAAGCAGCAATAAATATCTGACATTGGATTTCAGTTTCAAACACAATAGGTTAAATCACAAACAGAAATCTTGGTTTTTTTTATACTGGATATGCCGAAAATTTTACAGCACAAAACAAAATTTCTTCATAAATGCATACTGAATATTTGTAGCTGATTGTAAATGAAGTTATTGATTCAATTAATGCAATGCCGAAAATGATACTTCTGTTGGAAAATTATGCTCACAAATGTGTCAGTGTGAAATTAAGCCCACAAATGCTCTTGTGCAGTGCATGAATGGCTTCATAAGTGTACATTACTGGGGAGGGGCAGAAGTGTCACTATTTTTACCATGAAAAATAAGAATTTTATATGTTAGAGGTCGTCTGTCCCGATATTAAGCAGGTTTTGTCTTGATCCGCCCTGAAAAAATCTTATTTGGCTTGAAGATAGGGCATTTTGCTCCACCCCACATGAGATTTGCATGTGATCAAAACAGTAAAACTCTGTTTGGCAAATCTCCGCAAATCAACAATTCCACCAATACATCAATTTCATGATTCTCACACGACAGACGTCACAAGTAGTCCTGGTCAATTGAACAGTAGAAATGACAAAGCATAGCTAGGTCCATCAAGCACTAAGTTCATGAAACTCATTTAAAACTTAAGTCACCTTTACCAGATTTTTAAAAGTAAGTCACAAGTGTCAAAAGCATGTGTAGTTCATTGCGAGAATATAATTTCAAAATTTTAGTTTTCGTCACCAAAGTTTGTTCCAGGGGTTTTCCTCAACGTCAGACCCATATTTACGGGGCAATGACTGCGGAATTTCCAAAAATTTGAAATATATCTTTTACTTGTTCAATTTAGATCTGACCTTTTTTTAACATTGTTTAAATTCGATGTGGTAATTTAGTTTATCTTAGCAGGTGTGCCATATAACAACTCTAACAGGTCAAGAACATTAAAGTAACTGAAATTTATGCTGGTCAACTTTGATGTGTATATATTTGTACCACTCAACAGTGAAAATTAGCATTATGTACACCGTTGTTGTACATATAGTCATTTCCAATGGTTTGGTGCTTCATTCATTGACACTAGAGCACTGCAGCATGGGATGTGACATCACAATGGTGATGTCATTCAACCTCTCTTTCACATCATAGTAACAGTTGTTTCTTTTTTGTGGTAAAGATTTGTATCACTAAAAAGGAGGGGGGGTGGGTGCTGATGGTAGTTACTGACACAACCACTATAACAATTCATTTCTTGAAAATTAATTTTTTTGTAAAAGTGAAATCTCTGAAATAAGACATTTTTACACAATTTGGCTCGTAATTTTCATAATTTTCCTTTGATAATAGGGGGTTTCATGGTACAAAACAGTTGTATAATGGGTAAATTGTGGTACATGAGATATATACACCCTTGAATGTCATGTACAACTCGGCGTTACGGCCTAATTGTACATTGACATTCTCGGGTGTACATATCTTCATGTTCCACATTCACCCATTAGACAACTGTAATATATACAAAATCATGACTTATCCTTTACATTTTTAAATTTGCTTTCTTCTGAGACACTATTTTTGCATTTTTACATTTTACCAAAAGACAAACCATAATCAACAGGTTGCATGTTTACCATTTGGAGAATGATGGTCATTCTAATCCCAGAAGTCCATCATAAAGTTTTTCAGGGGCGTCAGTTTCATTTTAAGAAGATGTCAGGAAAAATATTATAATTTCTTTTTGATTCAGAAACATGTATACTTTGACCAAAAAGTGATGGGGCATTTTTTGCCCCACCTACAATGACACCACTGAGGTTTTTAAATCAATGGATTTAGATTCCTGAAAATCACTTCCTTCCCTATTGTACAATGTACTGGGGCTATCACGATTACAGAATTTAGAAATCGATTAATCTATAGCCAAAAATGGAATCAAAATCAATTAATCGCCATTTATATAGTAAGGTAACATGCCTAGTCTCCTTCACATATGACAACATTGTGGAGAAGACAATAGCCTCAAATTTGACAATGAAACACCAATTGCAATGAAGACTTCACACTTCAATGACTTCATTCTATGTAATCAGCTTCAATCATGTTAAACCAATCCAATTGACAAATTCAGTTGCAATTCACTCTTAATACCAAGGATTTGGAGTTATAAACAGTGTCTTCCAGGTACAAAATACACAAATAACTGATTAATCGATTTTGCTAACTGGAATTGATTTTTGACCAAAATCTAGTTGGCAGCGATTAATAGTCTAAACGTGAGAGCCCTACAATGTACATGTATTTAATATAGGGACTAATACTATAATGGACACATTAGGTTATTGGTAGGCCTATATAGCGGGGCAGATTTGTCATGAATAGGGGAGTAATAGTGCATTTATACATAGAAGCATGAAACTTTCCACACATTTCAAAAACGTCTTAAAGAAAATATTTTGATAGGGAGCCACTTCAGATTTGACCTGGTTGACCCATGGCAGCCATTTTCCAAAATGGCGGCTAATTTTCTCATTTTCCTGCTTTCTGTGAAGTGCCTATATTATTAAAGTATCGAAACAGTGCTCATTATTCCTTCTACAGATCTAAAGAACATTATCAATTGATTTCTGGATTGAACTGAGGGATTTCAGGGTAATCAGGGTGCATTTTGTTAGAACTGTTGAAGAAAATGTATCATTTTCGCGGTTTCCCATAGTTTCATGGAATCTCAATTGATTTTAAAACTGACTACATATTTGAATTCCTTATAAGAAAAGCTTTCAAATGAATGGTCGCATCAATAGTTTTGGTTAATTTTTTGTCAAAATTAAAGAAACAACAAAATCTTCAAAAATCATTTTGTTTTCATTTTTTCCATTTTCGGACCAAGTTTATGAAACCCATTGATGTGACCATTCATTTGAAAGCTCTTCTTATAAGGAATTCAAATATGTAATTTATTTTGAGATTTATAGAGAGTTGGTGTAACCATCCGTAGCCGCGAAATCCAGTGTTTGAATCAATATTTTTAACAAAAATGTTTCAAACAAACCTGAAAACAGACCAAGGCTGCCAAAAAATGTTATAGTAATGTACTGAATACTTAGAGAAGCTATAGAAAACAATATTTACATGTATTCTATTTTTCGAAAATACACAGAAAGCAGCAAAGTGGAAGAATTGACCGCCATTTTGGAAAATGGCTGCCAGTAGCCACCTAAGCTAAATCTGAAGTGGCTCCCTATCCAAATATGTTTGTATAGATGTTTTTTAAGTGTGCGCCAAGTTTCATGCTTCTATGTATAAATGCACTATTTTTTTACATACCTGCCCCGCTAATAGGGATCTCTAGTGCTGTCTTCGATTTTCCAAACAAGGCAAGGATGAGTTTCACACACTTCTTACCAACATAACAAATATATTCCAATCCAAAGTAAAAAAAAAGTTTCAAAAACATTATTGGACACTTTTGCCGTATCCCGATTATTGTGTAGAGTAAGGGGGATTCTCAAATTACACATGTTTGTATCATGATAACCGACAGAAAAGTTAAAAAAAAATTTTTTTTAGCTTTTGTACCAGTCCGTTGGCTTCTTGGGTCCAAAAGCAGCCCCCAGAAAGCCGATTAGGCCATGATCATCTGGAACAAACCCCCCCTTACCTGGTTTGTGGCAACGCCCCTCGATATTATTGCAAACAGGATGCGGCATGAAGTTTTCTGTTTCAATTTATTTCCGAGAATAGGCCTAAACTATTTGGTTTTAAAATTTGCCACACTTATGTAAAAGAAAAAAATGAAAAACACAGTTATACATGTAAACATTGAAAGTTCTGTGTATCTGGTTACGAAATAAATTTCAAACAATTCAGTGTCAAAAAATCCTGATATCAGAGTCAAAAAATTAAGTCACTTGAACTAGGCAGAATTTTCTGTACAAATTTCCGACCATCAACATCGTGGCTTCGAGGATGACTATACCAGGGATATACTGCCTTCACCCATGGTATAACCATGTCTAGCAAACTTTTGTAAGCTTGACATCAATCCTTTGCAAAGTTATGGAGAGTCTGATCCGTGATTAAATAATGAAATATATGCTCCATTACAATCTATTCAGCAAGTATCAATATGGCTTCCTACCAGGCAGATCCACAGTACAACAACTACTGAAGATCATGGAAAAAAGCCTTCGACACAGTCCCCCATCAACGTCTCATAAACTAACTTCAGTCATACGGAATTAAAGGATCACTTAATAGCTGGATAAAAGATTTTCTCCTCAACAGGTCGCAAGGAGTAAGAATAAACAAGTCACTATCATCTCCATTGCCAGTATCTTCTAGTGTACCACAAGGCTCTGTCCTCGGTCCAATCTTCTTCATAGTCTACATGAACGATCTTTCAGATAATCCCCTGACCAACTGCTATCTCTTTGAAGATGATACCAAGATATTCAGGACGCTGCAACCGACTCGCACCGAGAAGACCATTTACAAGACGATCTAAACGCCCTTAAGGAGTGGAGTGAAAAATGGCTACTTGAATTCCATCCAGACAAGTGCAAGAGAGACTAAATCAGGAAGCACCAACCAGCCACGAGATCTATGGACCTGGTACTATGCAAGAAACAAGGAAACGACAAAATTCAAACAAAAGAGAGTGTTCAGAAATTTAAACATGGAGGTCTTCACTCCACTCTACAAAGCCCTTGTCAGATCGAGGTTAGAATATGGTCGACTAAAGGATATCAGGAAGATCGAGTCGGTACAACGCAGAGCAACGAAACTAGTACAGGGAAGGAGGGGGAAAACATATCCAGAAAGGCTAAGAGAGCTGAACCTGCCAACACCGTCATTCACAAGATTAAGAGGGGACATGATTGAACTGTATAAAATAGCACACTCCCAGTATGACCCGCAGACTTCAATAGATATTCCATTCCACAAAAATAACTTAAGAGGGCACAATTTCAAGATATTCAATACAAGCCAATCCACAGATTTAAGGAAATAATTCATATGCAAAGTTGCAGAGCCATGGAACAGTTTACCCCACGACATAGTAAATGCGCCTTCGATGGTAGCTTTTAAAAGAAGATTGGACAAGCTCTGGAAGAACCATAGATTGATGTCTATCCCCAAGAGTGACACCCGCAGGGGTGGCAGGTCAAGTGGCAGCCTCGGCGGCCTGAGGCGTACCATGTGCTATGGCACCAAAGGGTAGAAATTTAAGACCATGTGGCAGCCTAAAGGTCGACATCCATCTTAAGCCCCAGTCTCACGGCACGTTTCGGAGAACTTTTTTACCACTGAGGGGTAGCTTGAGTTGAATTCTAGGAAAAAAATGACCATCCCGGCGACATACAATGTTTATAAAACCATTACATAATTAATTAAAAGCATATCACGGCGGGGTTCTTTTTGTTCACTGCAGGGAAGAAAAGTTGTACGCCGTCCCCAAAAGTTCGCCAGGGGAAAGGAATTTCCGCCTCCTGAGGGATAATTTTATATCGCCCCGAGATATAAAAAGTGCCCCTCAGGGAACCTATAACTGCCCCTCAGGGAACCTATTTCACCGCGGCGGGATGTCAAAAACTGCCGGCGAGTCTTCAAATGTCCCCCCAGGGGCAGGAAAGGTCCCCGCGGGGGCAGGAAAGGTCCCGCGGGGGCAGGAGAGGTCCCCTCAGGGGCAGGGGATGTCCTAATATCCCGCCGGAGATGTTTTTGAGACGTTCTCACTGAAAAAATCCACGCCGGACATCCAAAAATCAAGAAAATTTTGGGCTCTGTTCCGCCGTCATGAAAAAAAAGTTTGTACCTTTTGAATCTTTTTTGACATCCACGGCGCAGTTTTTCCATTTCTAGGAACCCCTGAGGGGAACAAAAACTTCCCCCCGGGGGATGTGAAGAGTCGACGGCGGATCACCCAAATTCATCCAAATTACCAGGAAATACTTAGACGCCGATTTAAATAGTTCTCCATAACGTGCCGTGAGACTGGGGCATTAGTCCCCCGACCAGCCCCTCAGGAGAAGAAAACGAAGCAATTTCACTGACTGTATGCAGGCCGTATTAGCGCATTTTAGGGCCGGGGCAAACTGTGTCTAGTGGGCCCCCCTTGCGCACCAAAAACGCTCTAAATTCTGAAAAGTACATTCGCGCGACAGTTACTCGATGCACTTTCGTTACTGTCGCAACTCTTTTCAGCTTCTTCATGGGCCCCCCTGAGGTCATGGGCCAGGGGCAACTGCCCCGTTTGCCCATAGGTTAATACGGCCCTGACTGTATGATACACCTTCACTGCACCAGCACCGACACATCCATATCAACTCTACCACCCAGAGAAAAGATCTGAGCATAGAGGTTTTATAACCTGTGCTCAGTAGGAACATTACATTACATTGTCCCGAATGTTAAGTTTATTTTTGATGTACCAGTTTGCAAAATGACATTTTTGCGGGCACATGGATCGCCGAAAAAAGTTCCGTACGGCAAAAAGAAACAAAGAAGGACAAACACTGACAACTCTGGTTAATAGACCTGGTTTCAGGGTATCTAAAACTTTTTTCAGACTGAAATTTGGTTGAGATTTGACCGAGCAGAGAAACAAAACGTCCATGGAAGTTTATTTTGATACAACTAAAATGACACTTTTGCGAGCTGACCGATCGACGAAAAAAGTGTCGTACGGCAAAAAGAAACAGCGACGGACGAATACTGACAACTGTACTTGATAGAGCTGGTTGCAGGGTACCTAAAACTTTTTTCAGAAAGAAATTTGGATGGGAATTGACCAAGTAGAGTGGCAAAACATCCATAGCAGTTTTATGTTTGAAGCAGCAGTTGTTGTGTTGACATTTTCATGACGTTACGTCATGTATAGGCCTGGTAGTAATTGGCGCCTATATCCAAAGACTAAACTGCTAAAAATACCAAAAGATGACTGTGATCAGGTAATACTTGTAAGAAAATGAACTTACCAGTGACTTGGACATTCCACCTCCTTTGTTTTGGAGCCATTTAGTTGGATTGACCAATCACATCGCAGCTCTCTGTCAGCCAATCACAGGCCAGGAAACAATTTAAATGGCCTTGCAAACAGAACAGTAAATATGTGGTCATGAATTTTCTATTATTTTTAATTTTGAACACAGCATTATGAAATTTTGCAATTATCAGGATGGTAGCCCATAAATTTAGCTGCCAAAATTTTGATTTAAACATATATGGTTTTTACACGGCAAATAAGCTGAAAGTACTGTCCCCTAAAGGTGGTAGGGCTGCAATAATGTAATCCCTAATATCTCAGAAAGTTTTAAAGTTTATCAAAAAATTTAATTTGGTATCACGTTCTTTAGATAATTTGCAGATGCTTGCAGATTTTTAAGGTGGTCGAGCGTGTTGGATGGGAGAAATTTAGTCAAGACAATTAGGGGACATGGCCAAGTCCCCCAAACATGAAGCATGTCTCCTAAAGGTTGGTACAATGTCTCCGAAACGTTGAATTACTGTAAATATATATATATATATATATATATATATATACTCATTAATTCAACGTTTTGGAGACGTGCAACCTTTAGGGGACAAATTGCATAAGCTTAAAAATCCCAGAAAAATAAAGTTACGAAAAAAAAATCTTATGCTATTCCCCTTCCTTTATTACTCCTCTAGCCTAACACATTTTCAAATTTGTACGCCACATTTTAAATTATACGATGTCCCCCAAAGGTCAAAGCCAAATGATATATATATCATCAACCTTTCGGGGCCAACTGTCATTCAACCTTTTGGGGACACAATCTATTTTTAGATTTTTGTGCTATTTTTAGCATGTGTCTCCTAAAGGTGGTTGTTTTGCATGATGTCCCCCAAAGATGATGTTGACATATAATTAAGAGAATATATCATGTATGTTGGGCAGAGACTCCAACAGTTGAAGGGTTATATTGAAGTGTGCTTACAAAATTGGAATGACCAAATTGGTCATGATAAATTCAATTTCAAAGGGATGAGGTGTCAACAGTAACTTTTTAATCATTGTTGACTTTTAGGAAATGGCATGCGAATAAATCCGAAGAAAGTACAACAATAACATGAGCAATGAGAGCCACCATGGGTTTTTTGGCTTACCGGCGTATCGCACAAGACTATATGAAAAATTATTCTAACAATGACACCAATCTTCAATTTCACAATGTTAAAAAAGATTCAGAAAATTATTAATGGACTTAAACCAAAACAATAGCATAATATATAAGTTTTGCTATGAGTACCAAGATGGGACTTTACCTTCATATTTCCTGCATGAACTTAATAAAAGTTCTGTTATAAATACCAAAATGAACTTTTTAATTTTCAACATAGTGTTCATTCCTACCACACCTGAGTTGCTAACTATCTTCTATTTCCAATTATGAGACATTCGTTTGCCAAGCAGGCTTTACGATGTAGAATTCAACTAATTTATAACAACTGTCCCAACTCCATTGAGGACAAAATTTTCACTCATAGTTACCATGGGTATGCCAGATAGATTAGATTAGTTTTTTTCGGAGATAACTATAATGCAACGTGTAGTAATCGCCAGTGTTACAATTGAAACAGACAACTAACAGAGATAGAGGGATGGATGATTGGGCTTTCCGTCCTGAATTTATGCACTTGGTAGGCTAATTAGGACTGGAGGAGGACATGGCAATGAGGCGAAGGATGGTAAACTAACAGAGTAATAACTTATTGTGTTTTTACGTCACAATGTTGTGAGGCATCATTGGTTTGGAATGTTATCTTGAATCTAATTTCTCATTGCTTGTGAAGTAACTGTTGTCTCTGAGAAACTTCATGAAGCTTGACAGCTCTTGACCTTGATCCTAAAAGTGGTGCCTGAACAATGTGCAAAAAACCAACCTTTCAGGGACGACCATCATGCAACCTTTGAGGGACACAATTTATTTTTAGATTTTTGTGCTATTTTTAGCACCTGTCCCCTAAAGGTGGTGGTTTTGCATGATGTCCCCCAAAGATGATGCCGATATATAATTAAGAGAATATATATTATGTATGTTGGACAGAAACTCCAACAATTGAAGGGATGTATTGAAGTGTGGTACTTACAAAATCGGATGAATGGATGGATGGATGGATTATTCAGGCTCTACATCCTGTATTTTGGCACTTTGTAGGCTAATTAGGACAGGGAGAGGATACAGTAATGAGGTGAAGGATGATTGAATCAGCCATCCAACATAGGCCCAGGTGACCCGGCAAGAGCTGGATTCGAACCCTGGACCCAGCGATTGGCAGCCCAGCACGCTACCACCTGACTAACCCTACCCCACTTACAAAATCAGAATTGCGTATGAAATAAATGATTTGTATATATGTAGCCCGAGCATTGCTTCTGATCCCAGAAACGTATGTAATGCCATCTTATATATGCAGTGTCCACTTGTACCAATTTTAAAACTTTTGAGTATGAGCACCTCCTTTTGTGACTTTGTATCTTCCATTTACACAAGGATCTGTCGAGCTATCCAATTTTGAAAAAAGTATTACAAATGTATTCCGCACCTTCCAAATATTTACCGGAACCTAACTCTAATGTGTGGCTTATTAAGATATATTTGGCTTCATTTGAATGTGGTATGACTATTGTGTACACAAACACACCACAGAGCTCTTTTTTCTATATCATTATCAGTTCAATGCACAATTTACATGCAGTTACCCTCGTCAGCAAATGCAGTTACCTTAGTCATTCAATTTGGAGAAAAGCAGTTACCCTCGTCCTTCTTTAACATGGGATCCAATGGGATGACCCAGTTTTTTCAATTAATTTTGAGAAATTGAGACGAGGGTAACTCAGTTACCCTCGTCCAGTTTTGCCACAGTGAAATTACTGGGAAACATGCGACACGGAGAGCTTGGAATTCAGGGAACATAGGATCCATAGGGAAAATATAATAGGATACACGGAACAAAGGTACACACCCCAAACCAGACTGAGGCTGAGCAATGAAAATGTCTCCTCAAGGCCAGCCCGGAGATGAGGCCGGTCACGTGGCCTCCAACACTGGACCAAAGACACCTGATTCCAAACCAAGGCCAAGGATTAGGCCTCTAGACCTCCAACACTGACACATATCCAGGTACTAAGCATTCATCAAATTGTAGATAATAATTATTCTCTGGATGATGGTCAGATGAGCACACTAGTAACATTAGCGCTTGTTCTGTTGAAAAGTCACCACAGTAACATTTTTTATATTGTGATTTACTGATTATAGTTACTTCTCCTGTGCTTTTTGAACAAACATTTGTCAGTCACAATAGTCACTAGTGACTAAATTTCCAGTTTTTAATCCAGTTACCCTGTCTATAGATATGGACCAAATGGACCAAAAATTATATTGGGCATTTCTGACGCCTAAAACTAATTTTTTGTGTTCAGCTTATATGGGATTCCCAACATTTTCATTTTTGATGCCATGGACACTTTTGGCCCCCTCTTTCAGAAATTTGCCGGTATGTCTCCCGATTTTGTTTGCCATCCCCCTAGGGACAAGTCCATTAAATATGTGCCAATCATTTAATACGGCCAATCATTAGATGTAGTCAACCTTTTCATCAGAAGGCTCGTCACACTAAAGACGCACAAGTCTGAAGGCACGAAAGTCAAAAGGCTAACGAGTCAGAAGGTTGGTAAATCAAATTCAATAAACATAATTACATGACTAGAAACAAGGTGTCCTCCATACAGGCCGATAAATACAGGCATAAATCTAAACAAGAAGCCAGGGGTTCAAATTGGAGGTGGTGTATTGTCCTAAGTTCATATCCCCTGAAAATGACTATTTCCTTGAGTGCCCAGATCCAGCTGCTGTTAATATATTGTGTGCTAAATTTCCAAATTTTAGAAATAATCCATTTTCAAGCCACAAAATGGCCATGTGGCACAGGTGATATGAAAAAAAAAATTCATTAAAGAACCGGGAAAGAGCTTTAATATGATTCATGAAAACCAGTGTGATATGGCAGATGGCTCAACCTCCTTTTTGTGGAAGGAGCTGCACATTCATTTTGGTGACTGTCGTATTAATAAGTCTGGGAATCTTAGACATACTCTATCCAATAATAGAATTAGTTGTCTCTGTATGGAACACTGGATACAACAACTACTTACATCCAATGGGCTCTGACAAAACCAGTTCCCTCACAAAAATTTAAACTAAAATATATATGGCTTCAAAAGTTATTTCCTGATAATTACGCTTCATTAAAATATTTGTTGAATTTTAAAAATCTATTTATTGCAATTAGTTCAAGAGAAACCGGAATTTTTGAGGAAAGTCTCAGAAATTCTCATTTTCCCTATATAGATTTTTGGGCTGTTATGAAAATTTCATAAGATTGCGACTCTGAATGAGTTCAGTCATTAAAAAGGAAATAATTTAGACATCTAAATGTAAATTTTCAGGTATAACTCCAAAATTTTAAAAAAGATTCATGGAGCATTGGAAACCCACTTTTACACATCTTGATGAATTTGCTCTTATTAATTTTTGTGAGAGCATTTTGACTCTAGAGAGGCACATTTAGGAAATTGGATGCATATTCTGCTCCTAAAAATAAAATAAAACAGTTTTTTTAAATTTTCAATATTTTACAAAAAACTGTAACGATTTATTTTCAATATGAACCCCGAAGGAACATAATTATATGCTATAAGACCCTTTCCTGTGCCAAATATCACATACACAAGTGCAATAGTTTAGGCACTGTGACCAATACACAGTGTGTGATGCAGTCCACAGTGGATCCAGAGAGATACAAAAGGAAGCTACATCCTTATAACAACATGCTTGTTATTCATTCCTATGCCAGATGCATGCTCTATAATCAAATTATACATCGTTATTGACTCCAAACACCTCCAAATAAAATGGCCAAGTGAGGGCCCAAAAGACATTCTGAAAATGTCCAAATTTCCCACCAAAACTTTCCATTCTCTCACTGTGTGCACACCTCCATAAAAAACTGACCATGCTCCCAAAGGTTTCATGACAGTTGTCCATGAAAGGTGGATGTTTTATCTGCCTCTAATTGTATTTTGCAGAGCTTATTTGTATTGTTTATAGTGAAAAAATTGTTTCTTGCATTTATAAGATTTAGTCTGGGCCGTGGGCCATAAATATTAGCAATCATTACAAATGTTTTATGGCACAAAGCCCAGGCCACATCTCATAAATGCAAGAAACTGCAACATTACATCGAAAATATCCACCTTTCAGGGACACAAGTTATTGGCATGCAACCTTTTGGGGACATGATCTATTTTCAGATCTTTGGCTATTTTTTTTGCAAATATATGTCTCCCAATAGTGGTTGTCATGCCCCAATGACAAATCTTTTAAATATATGCTAAGCTTTAGGGGACATAATCTATTTTTTGATTTTATGTTATTTTTGGCTGGTGTGTATGTCTCCCAATGGTAGTTGACATAAAAATATATGCCATTTTATGTCTGCCCTGTCATTAGAAGGTCCATCAGATAGAAACCCACACATTTTAGGTCCATTGGTCTGAAGACATAAAAATCAGAAGGCGCTTGATCAAGGGCCACAATTCGTAAAAAAGATGCTCCTCCACAACATATTGTGCCCAACCAGGTGCAATTTAACATCAATTTTGGACGTTAAATTTAGAGAGCTATTTTCTCCCACAGTCTCTACCTTCAACCTTTGGAAGACAAGGTCTATATTTTTGCTATTTTTAGGCAGTATCTATGTCCCCTATTGGTATATGCAATAAAATATGTGACAACTGGAATAATATATTTAATGGCAAGTATTTAAGTTTTTCTCCTGCATTTTTTTCCCTTTGACCCTTTGGGGAGATAATCTATTTTCATGTTTTGTCCTATTTTTAGTAAAAATATATGTTTCCAAATGGAGTTGCCGTTTCTCAAGGGATAAATCCATTTATTATGTGCCAATCATTAACTATGTCCAATCAATCATTAAATGTGGTCAGCCCCATTCACCAGAAGCCAATCACATTAAAGGCCCACAAGTGTGAAGGCCCACAACTTAAAAGGTAATCAAGGCACAAAGTGTGCAAATCAAAACTGTGTAAAAATAATTATTTGACTTTAATCGAGGTGTCTCTCCAAATATAAAAGGGCCAGCATAAACCTAAACTAACGACCATGTCTTCAAAGTTGTCCCTGAAAGGTGTATGTTTTGAGCCTCAAAATATTCTATTGGACGGATTAATTGAACTGTTTATAACTGAAGAAAAAGTTTCTTGCAAATAATCACTAAAAAATAAAGATTTCGTTTATGGCCCACAACCCAGTCCTCACAAATGCAAGAAACAGCAACTTGACAAATGACAAATCTGCTAAAACATGCAACAAACTGCAACATTGTATGGAAAACATCAACCATTCAGGGACAACGGTTATTGTCATGCAACCTTTGAGGGACAATCTATTTTTAGATTTTATGCTATTTTTAGAAAATATATATGTCTCCTAATGGTGGTTGCCATTCCCCAGTGACAAATCTGTTAAATATGTTCCAATCATGGTCCGCCCAGCCTTTGGGGGACTCAATCTATTTTTAGATTTTATGCTATTTTTAGCTGGTATATAATGTCTCCCAATGGTAGCTGACATTTATAATGTGCCATTTTAGGTCTGCCCTGTCAATTTTGGATGTTAGTTTGGAGATCTATTTTCTCCAACAATCTTTACCTTCAACTTTTGGAAGACAAGGTCTATTTTTTCCCATTTTTAGGCAGTATCTATGTCCCCTATTGGTATATGCAATAATATATGTGACAATTGGAATAATATATTTAATGGCATATATTTAATGAGCTTTTTTTTAAAACCACTTTTTTCACCTTTAACCTTTTGGGGAGATAATCTATTTTTATGTTTTGTCCTATTTTTAGTAAAAATATATGTTTCCCAATGGAGTTGCCGTTTCTCAAGGGATAAATCCATTTATTATGTGCAAATCATAAAATATGTCCAATCAATCATTAAATGTGGTCCGCCCATTCACCAGAAGGCCAATCACATTTTTTTTTTTTGAATGACATGATCTTTATTTTTCCCAAATAACATTTACAATCAAAGAAAAATATGATATTGGAGGCCATCGAACCCACAAAGAGTTACGTGAGGGCTCACCAAATTAAAATGGATGAAAATGAGATGAATGAGATGAGGGACGATATCTTCAAATAAACTTGAAAAGACATGATCTCTATTCTCGTATTATATAGAAACAAAAATTCCTTATTTGATGAAAGTCACAGGGTAATGGAAGTGAAACCTCCAAACGCGTTTCACCTCTTAGGACACAACCACAAACTTAAATCCCCAAAAAACACAGTTTTTTGATGAGAATCACAGGGTTCTGGAATGAATTCCAAACCGCCTTTCAGATGGTAGTAAATCTCTGAACCAAACCAAGTACAACCCAAATCAAACAAAAACAATCCTTCAAAGTCAGAAGGACAAAAAGCAGAGAAGAAAAAAAAAATCGCCAAGACAATATTTGAGAAGAAATAATTCAATACTCTTCTTTTCTTCTTTCTTCCTTTTTTTTAAAGGTTGTCAATTGGATTATTTATAAGAAAACTCTTTAGATTCCGTTTAAATGTGTGGTAGCTGCTATTCCATACAATGGAATTCTTGAGTAAATTGCTCAATTTCACTCCTGTATATTTTATGCGCCGTTGGGAAAGGGATGTGTTGCACTGAGGTATTTTCAGTGTGAATTGACTCCTGGTCTGATACTCATGCTGCGGTAATTCAAAGAAGCTTTCAAATACACATGGCAGCATTCCTTATCTATACTTAAAGACAAAAAGGCTGCTACAGAAATAGGACAGTTGTTGGAAAGGCAAGATTTTTGTTTCTTTGAAAGCATAATGCGAATCAGCAGAAAACGAAAGTGAAAGAATGATACGCAAAGCTTTGCGCTGAATTTTGGCAATAGGTGTAAGATAAGTTCTGCAAGCACATCCCCAGACTTAGACACAGTAAATCAGGTAGGGAAAGATAAAACTGTAATAGAGAGATGTCAATGAGGAGGAGTTCAAATACTTCCTGGCTTTAGCAATTATTCCTATTCCTTTTGCCATCTTCATTTTTATATGATTAATATGCGGTATCCAAGACAATATTTACTGATAATTTGTTGGAATTCATCCAGGTCATGTACTTGCGCAATTCATTGTTTAAAGAATTTATTAGATCACTCAAATTGTTACCCGAGGTGAACAGATTTGTGTCATCGGCATACATGATGGGACAGACAGAGTTTGAGACATATTGGAGGTCATTAATATACAGTAAAAATACTAACGGCCCTAAAATGGAGCCCTGAGGCACCCCACATAATATATCCATTTTCTCTGATTCAGTATGTTTGAATAGAACAAACTGAGATCTCTTTGTCAGGTAACTACTACCATTTATAAGCTGATCCCCTTATGGCATATTTCCATAATTTATCAAGTAGAATGTCATGATTGACAGTCGAATGCCTTGCTAAGGTCTATAAAAGTACATATGATGTGTTCTTTTTTGTCTATGGGGGATGTGATTTTGTCCACCAGGTAGGTTAAAGCACTCGCTGTATTATACTTGCTTCTGAAACAAATTGAAGGTTGTAGATTGAATTGTTTTTTTCAAGAAAACTAAGAGTTCTGGTGTACATAATTTTCTCAAAGACTTTCGAGAAAACATTTAAGACAGAGATTGGTCTATAATTTTTGATTTCTTGGGGATCACCAGCTTTGAAAATGGGCAAGACTCGAGCAATCTTAAGTTCAGATGGAAAATGGCCATGAATGTGAGAGATATTCAACAGCTGAACAAAGGGAGTCAGATACAATGCGTAAGTCTCTTTGAAAATGTCTGGCCTGATACCATCATTAAAGGCCCACAAGTGTGAAGGTCCAAAACTTAAAAGGTAAACAAGGCACAAAGTGTGCAAATCAAAACTGTGTAAGAATAATTATTTGACTTGAATCAAGGTGTTTCTCCATATATAAATACCGGCATAAATCTAAACAAACGACCATGTCTTCAAATGTTGCATGAAAGTTGTCCCTGAAAGGTGGTGTTTTCAGCCTCAAAATATTCTATTGGACGGATTAATTGAACTGTTTATAACTGAAGAAAAAGTTTCTTGCAAATAATCACTAAAAAATAAAGATTTCGTTTATGGCCCACAACCCAGTCCTCACAAATGCAAGAAACAGCAACTTGACAAATGACAAATCTGCTAAAACATGCAACAAACTGCAACATTGTATGGAAAACATCAACCATTCAGGGACAACGGTTATTGTCATGCAACCTTTGAGGGACAATCTATTTTTAGATTTTATGCTATTTTTAGAAAATATATATGTCTCCTAATGGTGGTTGCCATTCCCCAGTGACAAATCTGTTAAATATGTTCCAATCATGGTCCGCCCAGCCTTTGGGGGACTCAATCTATTTTTAGATTTTATGCTATTTTTAGCTGGTATATAATGTCTCCCAATGGTAGCTGACATTTATAATGTGCCATTTTAGGTCTGCCCTGTCAATTTTGGATGTTAGTTTGGAGATCTATTTTCTCCAACAATCTTTACCTTCAACTTTTGGAAGACAAGGTCTATTTTTTTCCCATTTTTAGGCAGTATCTATGTCCCCTATTGGTATATGCAATAATATATGTGACAATTGGAATAATATATTTAATGGCATATATTTAATGAGTTTTTTTTTAAAACCACTTTTTTCACCTTTAACCTTTTGGGGAGATAATCTATGTCTGGCCTGATACCATCATTAAAGGCCCACAAGTGTGAAGGTCCAAAACTTAAAAGGTAAACAAGGCACAAAGTGTGCAAATCAAAACTGTGTAAGAATAATTATTTGACTTGAATCAAGGTGTTTCTCCATATATAAATACCGGCATAAATCTAAACAAACGACCATGTCTTCAAATGTTGCATGAAAGTTGTCCCTGAAAGGTGGATGTTTTCAGCCTCAAAATATTCTATTGGACGGATTAATTGAACTGTTTATAACTGAAGAAAAAGTTTCTTGCAAATAATCACTAAAAAATAAAGATTTCGTTTATGGCCCACAACCCAGTCCTCACAAATGCAAGAAACAGCAACTTGACAAATGACAAATCTGCTAAAACATGCAACAAACTGCAACATTGTATGGAAAACATCAACCATTCAGGGACAACGGTTATTGTCATGCAACCTTTGAGGGACAATCTATTTTTAGATTTTATGCTATTTTTAGAAAATATATATGTCTCCTAATGGTGGTTGCCATTCCCCAGTGACAAATCTGTTAAATATGTTCCAATCATGGTCCGCCCAGCCTTTGGGGGACTCAATCTATTTTTAGATTTTATGCTATTTTTAGCTGGTATATAATGTCTCCCAATGGTAGCTGACATTTATAATGTGCCATTTTAGGTCTGCCCTGTCAATTTTGGATGTTAGTTTGGAGATCTATTTTCTCCAACAATCTTTACCTTCAACTTTTGGAAGACAAGGTCTATTTTTTTCCCATTTTTAGGCAGTATCTATGTCCCCTATTGGTATATGCAATAATATATGTGACAATTGGAATAATATATTTAATGGCATATATTTAATGAGTTTTTTTTTAAAACCACTTTTTTCACCTTTAACCTTTTGGGGAGATAATCTATTTTTATGTTTTATCCTATTTTTGGTAAAAATATATGTTTCGCATTGGAGTTGCCGTTCCTCAAAGGATAAATCCAGTAAATGTCCATGTCTTGAAACTTGGTGTTTTATACAAAGTTGCTGTTTCTTGCATTTGTGAAGACTGGGCTGTGGGCCATAAACAAAAATCTTTTTCGATTTTATGCTATTTTTAGAAAATATATGTCTCCTAATGGTGGTTATTATAGTGACATGTCTGTTATATCAATTAATCAATGAAACAAGACAAAAAAAAATTTAATGTGCAATAGATATTAACTGAAGTCCATATTCTCATGAATCGTGCAAAGAATGTGTTAAATATTAGTATATTAGCATAAAAAGTGACACTTGATTTTGTTATATCTGGTCCAGTGACATGGAAAAACCGTCAATTTAGCATGGGTGACTGTACAAAATGTACCAAAAAATGGTCAAATAGATTACTTTTCATTCCAAGTACAGTGGTTCCAAGTAGAAAAATGAATAACAGATGAGGAGTGACAATGCATTCAAACTTATGTCATGGCACCTCAGTGACGAAGATAGTCCCAAAATTTGTTAATGACCCACCTATCTTTCAGAAACTAATAGCAAAGTGTTTGATATCATCAAAAACAAAATATAAAACAACCCATACAACTACACCATGAAATTCACAGGCTCTGGTGAAAGAAAAACCGTTACCTTTTTGAAATTTCAGAATAATAAGACAAAAACCATTAATATTGAGATTTGATGAAATTCACATGCCTCTAAAACATAATGATGAGCATTTTAATAAGTCAAATTTAAAATAAAGATCAAACAGTTCAATTGTCAAGGCATATATATTATTATTTAAATATTAACATCTGTCAAGACATAATTTTTATTCAAATATGGCACATTCAAATATGGCAGTGAGCGCACATACATGCATGTGTGCATGTAATTGCATGCATTATTGAACGTGTATATGCGTTCACTATCACTTGTGGACATGTCATCCAGCACATGCATGGATCTGCATTCAAGAACATGCATGTATGTGCGATTGCAGATATGCCATCCAGCGCAAGCTTGGATATGTCTGCCATTTAGCACAGTGGTCACTATATGTCATAGAGGGCAGTTGCCACAGACTCAAAGGCCTGCCATTCAGCGCAGGAGTGGTACACACAGATACATAGATAAGTAGATAATTGTTATTAATTGAGGTTAACAAATATAAATATAAATTCAAGATCAAAACAAAATGGGCTGCAAAGCATGTCAACCCATGTGCTGTAAAACATGTCCACTTGTGTGCTGTAAGGCATGTACAAAAATCTAAAATCTACGCATGTGAGTAATGGCACATCCACGCGCGCGTGTCAAATCTTGCATATCCACATGTCGCTTTTCTGTTCACTCTGATAACTCTCTGAAAGATAAATCATAAATGTACCATCTACACAAATCATTTAACAATTGGACTGGGAAGCTACTTCGTAAAAATATGTTGGCCTCCTATCTGTAAACAGTCAACAGTAGTAACTTTGAGCGCCCCTTATTGCCTGCGCCCTGACTTAAGGTGACTCAACCGTGGTACACTGCACGTACTTCTGAGCAGCCTGGTTGCCTAGCAACATAGCGTCACAACTGCTGCAGGCCCTGAAACAGTTGTGACGTTACCATTTTCTGTTCTCTTTTTTTTAACAGCATGGCAGCCAGTAATTTGCTATTTAAATGAGATCTAATGCAGCTAGAAGCATAATTATTTTTTTTATTGAATGCACTAACATCTATTCAATGCTACTTTAAAGTTTCAGCTTCTCAACTTTATCCAAAAAATTTTCTCAGTTAATTTCAGTCAACTGTGTCAAAAATTGTCTTTATTTATTTAAATTGACATTGGCACAGTCATGGTACTGCAGTGAAAAAATGGCTCAGTGAATTTTTTTTATTTTTTGCCATTTGTTTGACAATAACTTGTTTATGATACAGGCAATTTTTTAAAAAAATCTGTATGATCGTTTTCCTAAAATTTGATTACTGCCAAAATTGATGCATGCAAAATCTGCTATTAATTAGTGTGTTGGTGCCGTTTAAGCTCTTACAGAAAAAAGTTTTTTAACCCTTTTCTTCAAATTTATGGCAAATGTATTGATGTAAATCCTTGGGAAGACATTTCTGACATTTTTGTGTGACAAATGCATGTAATGCTTTATTCTATGGTACATAACCAAAAACTCATTTTATGACTTTTAAGCAGTCATCAGGCAAAACATGCCGTTACCATGGCAACCAAACGAGTCGGTGAAATTTTTTTGTTTTTCATTTTTGAAATGTATGGGTCCCATAGAGTACCTGTGCAAAATTTAAGAAAAATCTGTATGATCTAACCACCATGCTTGAGTCACCTTAATCATCAGAAATGTGATACCATATGATACTGTTGGGTCAATTTAGTTTGCCATTACATTATAACAGAAGTACATTAACAAGAACCCAGGGGTTCAAAATGGAGGTGGTATGGTGTCCAAGTTCACATCCCCTGAATCCAGCAGATCATTTGTATTGCACTGCCCTAACTATTCAGACACGTATTTTCAGATATATAGATGGATAGATAGACAAACAGATAGATAGCTAGATAGATAGATATGGTATTCACCAGTGCAGCCATTTAAGAGGAGTGGGTGATCACAGTTGATCAATGAGTTGGTAGATAGGGGAGACGAGGTTAGTTGAATCGCGGGGTTAGTTGAATCTTGGCCTAAAATCAGCTTTATTTTAAATTTTTGGCCAAACTGGTACTTTTGGTGGATACCCTGTTTATTGGCACATGTTATCATACCTTTATTCATTCAAAATTTCAAAATGCTAATTCTGTAGGCAAGAAAGTTTGTTTTTGGGGTGCTCTAGTAACTTGTTTGCTCAGTCTTCGAGGGGGGTTATTGTTTAGCTATGATTTTAATCCAAGTGAACTAACCTTATTTCTAAATATGCAAATCCATGCCTAATCCACACCCAGAAGCTTTTTGTTGTGTGACTTTGATAAGACTGAAAAAAAGAAAATATTGCGTTCCAGGTGTGACGGGGTTAGTTGAATCATGCATGGTGGAGTTGGCCGTAACATAGATTTCAAGTGTTCAAATTGCCTTGCAAGTCAATTTTAGTTGGAGTTACTGCAGTTTAGGACTACTACAGTGCATGTTTGCATTCCTGAAAGGGAAATACGGAAAAACCAGCTTTTTTGCCAAAAAAAGACAAAAAATTTATTAAATTACAGTATACAATTTCTTTTCAAATGAGTGATGTACTGAAGCTGGTGGTCATCATAGGGATATCAGTTATGCATAGGAAACCCCTTTTATAAGAAGTTGTCTCCAAATTTTTATGGCGCTTCAACTAACCCCGGGGTCGGGGTTAGTTGAATCAAACATTTTTCTGGAAGTTTGTGTCTGTGACACAAATTTCAACTAGAAGGCACACAAGTGTGCAATGGGCGGTGGTTATGGCATTGAGGGCTTTGCTGAGCACAGGTGATGGTGGTATATATTTCAGTTTAAGTTTAAGTAAACTTTAACGTAGTTATATTCATAAATGCAAATGATATGATGGTGACAAAAAGTGTACTAGAAATGTGTGCACGAGACGCACACATACCTGTGCTAGAAGTGCAAGTGGTATAAACACCTACGGAGTCTGGGTTGGGTTGGCAGGGGGGTTGCTATAAAAAAAATATCCGCCGGACCCCGACTCCTGTCCGCCGACCCCGGCGCACCCCAAATCCTGTCCGCCGGGGGCGGCGGAACCCCGACTGCTGTCCACTGGCCCCGACTCCTGTCACCGGCCCCGACTCCTATCGGCCGCCCCTACTCCTATCCACCTCCACCTCTGACACCTATCCACCCCTGACTCCTATCCACCTCGACTCCTATCCACGGCCACCGCCATAGATTCTGTTGCTTGTGAGTCATCATGTAGGGCCTACGTAAAGTTTTAACAAATATGGCCACCAAGGTCACAGAAATGGTTCAAGGTCATCCATGTTACAATTCATTCAAGGTGTTACTGTAACACAAAATCCCTGTGAGTTTGGTGGTCCCAGGGAGAATAATAGTGGAGTTGTCGTGTATATAAGCTTTTTACAAATATAGCTGCCAAGGTCACAGATATAGGTCAAGGTCATTGATGTCAAAACTAATTCAAGGTCTTAAAATGATACATAATCCCTGTTAGTTTGGTGATCCTAGTGTAAATACAAGAGGAGTTATGGTGCACACAAGATATTCACAAATATGGCCGCCAAGGTCACAGAAGTAGGTCAAGGTCACTCATGTCAGAACTCATTCAAGGTCTTGCTGTCATACACAATCCCTGCTAGTTTCATGATTCCAGGATTAATAGAAATTGAGTTATCTTGTACACAAGCTTTTCACAAATATGGCCGCCAAGGTCACAGATGTAGGTCAAGGTCACTCATAAGTTATGCCTGGCGAGATGTCAAGGTATTTGATGTATTTGACTCATAGTGGAAGTCTGGGGCAGCCTGTGCAAAGTGAAATCATCGTCAATAGGGAGGACAACTGAGACTACCAAACCTCACACTACAGCAATATGGGCGGGATGGCCTTTGGCCACCGCCCATAATAATCATCTACAATATCTCTTGGGCTGATCATTGAGTTAAACACGCTCACTATCACATGCTAAAATTTTGTGTGAATATCTTGTACTGTTTGCTCTCCAGAGCAAAAATAAATATGAGTGTGCCAACTAACCCCGGTCTCCCCTACAGCCGGAGTCGTCTACACGTTGCACGTTTACCCTTTTTGAAAATGATCCCAAGAGACAATGATTTAACATTTCCTCTGAATGACACCAACCTGGGACTTTTTTTGATCTTAATAGTTAAAATTTATAGAGGTTTATAGTCAACCAATTGACATTGAACAACTCTGCAAGACGTAACAATATTGAGAGTAAACTAAAATTTTCCCAAATTGACTGACTCAGGTTTGAACCCAGGCAAAGCCGCAAGGAAAGACCCTCAGGAGTTGGACTGAAAGCATGTGGCAACCCAGTGGTTAAAGTTGCTGCCACCTCGGCTGAAGGTCTTGACTTGCATCAGTTCTAAACCTTGTGTAGGGCATCTTTCACGCTTCAGTCTTCAGGGCTAGTGGGTCTTACCACCCCCGACAACATGGAGGATGGCTTGGGGAACCCAAAAATTTCAGTCAACCTTCATTAGCAAATTGCCAGCTTGAATTTGTTTGGATGAGATGTTAATTGGCAACCCCCTCGATTCAGTGTCTGTGCTGGGCAAGCAAAGGATTCCTTAAATTGGGTAAATGTGTAGCATGTTGAGGACTCCCGCTCTCTATCCCATCTCTTCAATCAACCCTTGTGAGCACCCAGAGTTGCACTTAAAGGGCTGCACTTGCCATATCTACCTATCTGTCAATCTATTGTCACTAATATGCTGGTCTACAAACCTGTCAATCCACATACCACTACCAGACAACTTGCAGACTGCCAAAATTAATAAGTCAATCTATCAATCTAGACTTTGTAAAGAGGTGAAATGATGTGAAATCCCATGTCAGATTTTCATGGATCATTGGACAGATAGATGCGACTTTAAGTCCTTTATTTATGCAGGCCAATTAGGACAGCAGGAGGACATGCCAATGAATAATAATAATAATAATAATAAATACTTTATTGGTCACAAAAGTGAAACTTGCAGTGTGTTGTCCCATATCACAGACAGAATCACAGTCACATGCATACAGAGAGATCACAGTCACACAATAACATTCACACGAAAATAAATACATACATACTACCATACATACTACCACTTCAATTCATTGCACATTCTGATGCTAGAAGGAACAAATGACTTAGCGTATCTACTGGTTCTGCACTTGACACTTCTCACTCTTCTGCCTGATGGTAACATTTCGAAGCACTCATGTAGTGGATGATTAATCTCTTTTACAACAGTATTGTACCTCAACTTGCTGTTTTTCTGGTATATATCTAACAGCAAAGTTTGATTGAAACTACTGTCCAACACAAGTATAGGTGACCTCACCAATGTGGGATTCAAATTCAGGACCAAGTGATTGGCAACCTGGTGCATTACCAACTGAGCTATCTCTAACCCCTTCCGAACGTGTTGAACCGTGTCACAAATTGCAACACAAGAACCAAATTGTGATCTATTGCTCATGCTTACCAAACCCTTTTGATAAATCTGTGTAATCTATTATCTTTGCACCAACAATTTCATTCTGTATTAATTTTTTCACAAATCTTTTCACAAATGACAACTACAGAAGTTTTGTCTTTGTCTTATATCACTAATCAGTATAAGCTATTTATTTCATCTCTATGATCTATCCATCTAATTAATGCAATCTATCTAATCCATAAAATTCATACATGAAAGCCATCCTTCTTTATCTATGTCACTATCTATCTATCTATTCTTCTATAGATATATATTTCTGTCTTCCTAATCCATCTTTCTATCTATATCTCTATCTTTCTATCATTCTATCTTCTATCTTTCTATCTCTTTCTATCTCTTTCTATCTCTTTCCTTCTATCTACCAGTATTTAACTATTCATTTATTTAGTTAGCGATCTTTCTATGTATATTAATTTAGGCCTATCCATAAATACACTCATCCCTAAATTTCATTGAAATAGTAGGAATTTACATATAGCTGTTGAAATCTCATGTCCTGTGACCTGGTATCATGATAACATAAATTCCCAAGTCTGCAAACTGACCAATACACATCCAAATGTCCCCATGACATAGATCTAGATCAGCTCATTTACATACACAAAACCCAATACACATAACTTTCAAAATGATGGACAGCTCATTTGCATACACAGAACACAATACACATTATTTTCAAAATGGTGGACTGTAACACCAAAATAAAAATCTGATAAAAGGAGTATTCAGAATTATTGGAGATCAATACAAGTAGGCTGCAATAACAGCCCTGCTGCCCCTGCGTCACTAGTTGCGGGCATTTTAACAATTCGGAGATTATTCGAAATATGAAAAGAGTTATTCCAGATTTGCTTCTGCAAATTTCGAATTTCCCACCTAAAGTTTACCCACTCTCTTGCCCCCCTTTCTCACCAACTACATACATGGCGGTGTGTAAACACCTCCATTAAAAAGGTACAGGGATAATGGGATTGGAAATCTGGACTTTGACACGATCCAAATTTTGGCCCTATATTTCAAAGAGCCCTTGAAAACTACCTAGAAGGTACTGAGGTCTGAAATTGCAATTTTTCCGACTTTATAGTAACTATTTACCAGTAAAAAATTATGAACAAAATCTGAGTCGGGTGAGTATCACCCCCAATGGTGAAGTGCTTGAATCTTAGAAAAACTGCCTCTTCATTGGAATACACTTGGGATGCGGTGTATAGGGAAAGTTTTACACCTTTGGTAAATGGTAATCTGCCTTTGTTGCCGAGGGTAAAAAAGTAATATCTAACGAGGCTCTGGATGGGAGGCTATGGGGGACAGGGAATTCAAAAGTAAAATGACCAAGGGAGAGGGAATTCAAATATGAAATTGCCGTGGGACACAAAACCTCCCATTTCATGACTAAATCTGATGATATATTGAAATTTCCCCGTCCTCATAGCAGTGATCAAGTCAGCCCTATTTTATTGAAGGAGTTCAAGGAGGTTTTTCTGGGAAAGGGCTGAACTTTAACGCACTCAGTGACTAAAACACCCATGAAAAATGGCAAGAAAAATCGACATGACAAACTTTATTGAAATGATAGAATTTTGAACATCTTAAAGATTTGCAAGCTGCTAAGTACTGTAAGTCAAATCTCTCACTTATATACATCTTCCCGGATTGGCCAGCCCCCTCCCTTCCCAGAATCTCTATTGCTATTCCACGAGTTATTTGACTCATTTTCTCAATGTCTCTTCACCCTTATTTTGTATCAGTAACTGAGGATTTTCCTGTACAGGGTAAAATCTGAGTATCATCGTCGAGTGAAATAGTTGTTCAGCAACGAAAAAATCAGTACTTCCCTCAGGTAAATTTATGCTCGGGTCAGTGCTCCATGACCATTAATAGTATTGTGATGCAGGATCTCTCAGAGACGAGTGCATGTTGTGCAATTCAGCAACGTTCACATGTCCTGAAACGCAGATGAAAAATATTGAGACAAGCAAAGCATTTATAGGCCAATTTCCTGACTTTCACATGTCGCAAGTAGTCCGGGTCAATTGAGCAGTAGAAATGACAAAGTATGGTTAGGCTGTTAAGCACAAAAATTACGCAATTCATTGAATTAGATTTCTCAGACTGACTAGTAGGGGGAACCGGGCCACATTGGGACGCCGGGCACTGTGGGATGGTGGGGAATTCTTGGATCCTGGCAAGGTATATGATATGGTAGTGCCATCATATCTTGTAGTTTCACATCCTAATGTTTCCATGGTTTTATAGACACATCACAGCCACATGCAGAAGTATGGCAAGCAAAAGTATGCTTTCCTACTATACTACTAAAGTAAACATGGACAGGTTCAATTCAAACCATTCTGTAGACCAACCATGAACAATGAGGCTTTCTCAGTGCTTGTATGAATTTTATATATCGTAACGAACAGTTATGAACTGCTATCGTGATAAACACACTCACTGGTGCCTGAGAAATTAGCATTTGGTGTAAAAGTCATATCGTAGGCTCATTGGACAGGGAATTCGGGGCACATTGGGATGCACTTTATATGGCAGAATTTAAGTGTCCAAGTCAACTGAATGACCTGGGAAAGCACAAAACACATATCGGGCCATAGTGAATAGAAGTTATAGTGGATTACCATGCTCTGTGAACAAATTTGTTGCAAAGCACTGTGTGTTACTTATATAGATGTCCGCACCCAGGACAGTTTATGTTAAATGTTTAAAACTGTTTAAACTGATTAACTATTGGCACTACAAGGTGCTAATGCGCTGTATATTGTCTCACGCACAACTTATATGTGAAATCGATTGCACATGGGGACAGTCATTTTTACGACTCACATTTTGCTCTCTAGCTGCAAAAGTGTAGGTGCAGTCTAGTTTATTATGCCGTGCATTTAAGCTGAATAGTATTGGTGATATTCATGCAAACTTCTGAGTTCTTCAGTGCTTTCAGCATTGAGCAAAATTAGTAGACGTTAAAAGCATCCCAATGTGCCCCGGTCCCCCCTAGTTGGGACCGGTAAACTATAAAACAGTGCTGCACTGCCCTATCGACTTACCTTGTTTGAGTTCACACTGGATGCATGCAATCAATCAGGTTCAATTGCCCTAGGTAATATCACTGGTCCACTCTGCCTGCCTCTAGACGACTGTACTGTATCACAGGCTGTTCAAAGTAGTTATATTTCCTGAAGTGCAGATGTAAAATACTTAAGACATGCAAAACATTATGAGAATAAGCAACAACCAATATCTGACGTTGGATTTCAGTTTCAACCACATGAGATTTGATCCACAAACAGAGACTCTGGTCTTTGATACTGCATTATATGCCTGCAAGTTTACAACACAAAACACAATTTCTTCATAAACGCGTACTGAAATATTTCTAGCTAATTGAAATTGAAGCTACAGATTCAAATAACGCAGTTTCGAAAATGAGACTTCAGCTGGAAAATAATGCCTACAAATGTGTCAGAGGGTGAAATTATGCTCACAAATTTAATGCTCTAGTGAAGCACCTGAATGGCTCCATAAGTGCACTTGATAAAAATCTTAAGGACTGATATAGCACCAATTCCAATAAACTGCTCAGTGACTTAAACTCATTTCGTAAGCAACCATTAATAAAATCATCCGGAGGGTGGAATTTTCTTCACTTTGCGATAACTGTGTGCCCAATTTAGATGTGTGGAGGCCCCTGTGCTGAGATGTTGTGAGGCCGTTGAAATCCGTCGCAATGGGACGATAATGTAACTTGAGGTGTGGAAATTGGACCCTGCCGTGACCAATTGGTGTACACATGAAATTTTGCTAAATTGACAAACTGCTATGCAAAATGCATAAGTGTGCAAGCATAAGTTTATAGAGATGGGTAACAGCCAATCCCAAGATCAGGCACAGGTTTGGTATAACATGAGGAGTACTGATATCATATTGCATTTCCAAACATAACTTCTTTTCAAGTCATAATATTTTGTTGATTTAAAAAGCTACTTGAACCAAAAATTATAGTGGTCATGGCTACCTACACAGGTGAATTAATAAAACCATTAAAATTGAAGAAAATGTCCTTGAAACACTAAAATCTAGAATATTTCTACATGAAACGGCATAATAATTCTGATTCCGGATTGCAGAGGTAGTCTTTTAAAAATTAAGTGCTAAAAGTGTATTCATGCTACCTGGATGGTTGCAGAATGTCTCCAATCTGATTCTTCAGTTAAGTCCATGGTTGCATGTTACATAATATCAATCTCCTCCTTACGGTCAGTGCTAATCCAGACTGAAACAGAAAATAAATGACAAATTCTCATATTTCTTGACAAATCGAATATAAAATGACATAGTGAGCAGTAGAAATGACTAGGTATGGTTAGGCTACTAAGCATAAAGATTATGCAATTCCTTGAATTCGATTTCTCAGACTTACTAGTAGTTGGGACCAGTAAACTATAAAACAGTGCTGCACTGCCCTATTGACTTACCTTGTTTGACTTCACACTGGATGCATGAAATCATGATTTCCAATTTCGTGTCATATAAGGATCAATCGGTCTAGGTAATATCACTGGTACACTGTGCTGGTCTCTGGTCCACTGTACTGCATTGCCGGTTGTTGAAAGTGTTCACATGTCCTGAAATGCAGATGAAAAATATTGAGACAAGCAAAGCATTTAGAGGCCAATTTCCTGACTTTCACATGTCGCAAGTGGTCCAGGTCAATTGAGCAGTAGAAATGATAAAGTATATGGTTAGGCTATCAAGCACGAAGATTATGCAATTCATTGAATTAGATTTCTCAGGCTGACTAGTAGGGGGAACCGGGGCACATAGGGACGCGGGGCACTGTGGGACGGTGGGGTATTCTTGGATCCTGGCAAGGTATAGTGCCATCATATCTTGTAGTTTCACATCCTGATGTTTCCATGGTTTTATAGACACATTACAGCCACATGCAGAAGTATGGCAAGCAAAGTTTGTTTTCCTACTATACTATACAACTAAAGTAAATATGGACAGGTTCAATTCAAACCATTCTGTAGACAAACCATGAACAATGAGGCTTTCTCAGTGCTTGTATGAATTTTATATATCGTAACGAACAGTTATGAACTGCTATTGTGATAAACACACTCACTGGTGCCTGAGAAATTAGCATTTTGGTGTAAAAGTCATACCAGGGCTCATTGGGACAATGAATTCGGGGCACATTGGGACGCACTTAATATGGTAGAATTTAAGTGTCTAAGTCAACTGAATGACCTGGGACATCACACAACAGGTATTCAGGCCACAGTGAATAAAAGTATAATGGATTACCATGCTCTGTGAACAAATTTGTCACAAAGCACTGTGTGTTACTTACATAGATGTCCGCACCGAGGACAGTTTATGTTAAATGTTTAAAACTGTTTAAACTTATTAACGATTGGCACTACAAGGTGCTAATGCACTGTATATTGTCTTTTGCACTACTTATATGTGATATCTATTGCACATCGAGTATCAAAATGATTTTTCATTTGATGTCCTGATGCGCCCCGGCTGATGTCCCAATGTGCCACGCCGGGGCACATTGCGATAGTCATTTTTATGACTCACATTTTTCTCTCTAGCTGCAAAAGTGTAGGTGCAGTCTAGTTTATTATGCCGTGCATTTAAGCTCAATAGTATTGGTGATATTCATGCAAACTTCTGAGTTCTTCAGTGCTTTCAGCATTGAGCAAAATTAGTAGACGTTAAAAGCATCCCAATGTGCACCTGTTCCCCCTAGTTTGGACCGGTAAACTATAAAGCAGTGCTGCACTGCCCTATTGACTTACCTTGTTTGAGTTCACACCGCATGCATGCAATTATGATTTCCAATTTCGTGTCATATAAGGATCAATCGGTCTAGGTAATATCACTGGTACACTGTGCTGGTCTCTGGTCCACTGTACTGCATTGCCGGTTGTTGAAAGTGTTCACATGTCCTGAAATGCAGATGAAAAATATTGAGACAAGCAAAGCATTTAGAGGCCAATTTCCTGACTTTCACATGTCGCAAGTGGTCCAGGTCAATTGAGCAGTAGAAATGATAAAGTATATGGATAGGCTATCAAGCACGAAGATTATGCAATTCATTGAATTCGATTTCTCAGACTGACTAGTAGGGGGAACCGGGGCACATAGGGACGCGGGGCACTGTGGGACGGTGGGGTATTCTTGGATCCTGGCAAGGTATAGTGCCATCATATCTTGTAGTTTCACATCCTGATGTTTCCAGGGTTTTATAGACACATTACCGCCACATGCAGAAGTATGGCAAGCAAAGTTTGTTTTCCTACTATACTATACAACTAAAGTAAACATGGACAGGTTCAATTCAAACCATTCTGTAGACAAACCATGAACAATGAGGCTTTCTCAGTGCTTGTATGAATTTTATATATCGTAACGAACAGTTATGAACTGCTATTGTGATAAACACACTCACTGGTGCCTGAGAAATTAGCATTTTGGTGTAAAAGTCATACCAGGGCTCATTGGGACAATGAATTCGGGGCACATCGGGACGCACTTAATATGGTAGAATTTAAGTGTCCAAGTCAACTGAATGACCTGGGACATCACACAACAGGTATTCAGGCCACAGTGAATAGAAGTATAATGGATTACCAAGCTCTGTGAACAAATTTGTCACAAAGCACTGTGTGTTACTTACATAGATGTCCGCACCCAGGACAGTTTATGTTAAGTGTTTAAAACTGTTTAAACTTATTAGCTATTGGCACTACAAGGTGCTAATGAACTGTATATTGTCTTACGCACTACTTATATGTGATATCTATTGCACATCGAGTATCAAAATGATTTTTCATTTGATGTCCTAATGCGCCCCGGCTGATGTCCCAATGTGCCACGCCGGGGCACATTGGGACAGTCATTTTTATGACTCACATTTTTCTCTCTAGCTGCAAAAGTGTAGGTGCAGTCTAGTTTATTATGCCGTGCATTTAAGCTCAATAGTATTGGTGATATTTTCGCCAACTTCTGATTTCTTTAGTGCTTTCAGCATTGAGCAAAATTAGTAGACGTTAAAAGCGTCCCAATGTGCCCCGGTTCCCCCTAGTTTGGACCGGTAAACTATAAAACAGTGCTGCACTGCCCTATTGACTTACCTTGTTTGAGTTCACACTGGATGCATGAAATCATGATTTCCAATTTCTTTTCATATAAGGATCAATCGCTCTAGGTAATATCACTGGTCCACTCTGCCTGCCTCGGGGCCACTGTACTGTATTACAGGCTGCTGAAAGTAGTTATATTTCCTGAGATGCAGATGTAAAATATTTAGACATAGGGCCTACAAATCATTGTGAGGATAAGCAACAACGAATATCTGACAAATTCTCGTATTTCATAACAAATCGAATATAGGATGACATATTGAGCTGTAGAAATGACAAAGTATGGTTAGGCTATTAAGCACAAAGATTATGCAATTCCTTGAATTAGATTTCTCAGACTTACTAGTAGTTTGGACCAGTAATCTATAAAACAGTGCTGCGCTGCCCCATTGACTTACCTTGTTTGAGTTCACACTGGATGCATGCAATCATGATTTCCAATTTCTTGTCATATAAGGATCAATCGCTCTAGGTAATATCACTGGTCCATTGTGCCTGCCTCTGGTCCATTGTGCTGCATTGCAGGCTGTTGAAAGTGTTCACATATCCTGAAACACAGATGAATAACATTGAGACAAGCAAAGCATTGTTACCAATACGCCAATTTCCAACTTTCACTTGTCGCAAGTGGTCCGGGTCAATTGAGCAGTAGAAATGACAAATAGGCAATTTGATGTTTTTCACATGTTTCAGGTTGTCCTGGTCAATTGAACAGCAGAAATGGCAAAAGCTGGTTTGGTCCATCAAGCAGTAAAGTCTATGCAATTCATTGAATGCTATTTCATCAACTAAACAGTACTACTCTGCCCAATTGACTTACCTTAATTGAGTTCAAACATTGATTCATGAAGTCATGATTTCCAATTTCTTGTCATATAAGGTTCAATAGCTCTAGATAATATCACTGCTCCACTGTGCCTGCCTTAGGTCCACTATACTGCATTGCAAGCTGTTGAAAGTGTTCACATGTCCTGAAACGCAGATGAAAAATATTGAGACAAGCAAAGCATTTATAGGCCAATTTCCTGACTTTCACATGTCGTAAGTGGTCCGGGTCAATTGAGCAGTAGAAATGACAAAGTATGGTTAGGCTATCAAGCACAAAAATTATGCAATTCATTGAATTCGATTTCTCAGACTTACTAGTAGGGGGAACCGGGGCACATTGGGATGCAGGGCACTGTGGGACGGTGGGGTATTCTTGGATCCTGGCAAGGTATACGATATGGTAGTGCCATCATATCTTGTAGTTTCACATCCTGATTTTTCCATGGTTTTATAGACACATCACAGCCACATGCAGAAGTATGGCAGGCAAAACTTTGTTTTCCTACATTACTACTAAAGTAAACATGGACAGGTTCAATTCAAACCATTCTGTAGACAAACCATGATTAATGAGGATTTTTCAGTGCTTGTATGAATTTTATATATCGTAACGAACAGTTATGAACTGCTATCATGATAAACACACTCACTGGTGCCTGAGAAATTAGCATTTTGGCGTAAAAGTCATATCGGGGCTCATTGGGACAGTGAATTCGGGGCACATTGGGACGCATTTAATATGGCAGAATTTAAGTGTCCAAGTCAACTGAATGACCTGGGACAGCACAAAACAGGTATTCAGGCCACAGTGAATATAAGTTATAGTGGATTACCATGCTCTGTGAACAAATTTGTCGCAAAGCCCTGTGTGTTACTTACGCACTACTTATATGTGATATCTATTGCACATCGAGTATCAAAATGATTTTTTATTTGATTTCCTAATGCGCCCCGGCTGATGTCCCAATGTGCCATGCCGGGGCACATTTCGACAGTCATTTTTACGACTCACATTTTGCTCTCTAGCTGCAAAAGTGTAGGTGCAGTCTAGTTTATTATGCTGTGCATTTAAGCTGAATAGTAATGGTGATATTCATACAAACTTCTGAGTTCTTCAGTACTTTCAGCATTGAGCAAAATTAGTAGACATTAAAAGCATCCCAATGTGTCCCGGTTCCCCCTAGTTTGGACCGGTAAACTATAAAACAGTGCTGCACTGAATGACCTGGGAAAGCACAAAACAGATATCAGGCCACAGTGAATAGAAGTTATAGTGGATTACCATGCTCTGTGAACAAATTTGTTGCAAAGCACTGTGTGTTACTTACATAGATGTCCGCACCCAGGACAGTTTATGTTAAATGTTTACAAGAATCCATGGATTCAAAACCGGCCTTTGGCGATTGTATATTCGGGATTGAAATCATGAAGAGGGTGATTTACAAATTTTACATATTATTACATGGACTGTTTTTGCATTGAGCAGTGATTGCCAGACTGATAGTGTTTGCTGCAGGCCATAAAAACTTTGTGGGGAACCTCTTAGCAAATGCCTATACCATATTTCAGAACTGTAAGTCATATTGGAAATTTTCTCATAATTAATGAGCAAATCCCCAAACCAAATAATAAAGTCGCCGTGGGCAATTCAAAATATGGTGGCCATTTGGGCAGCCATCTTGGATTTTTCTAAAAAAAATTCTTAGGGGAACCCCTAAGTGAACCCCTATACCAAATTGCATAAATCTAAGTGTAATACTAAAGTCACAGTGGACAATTCAAAATATGGTGGCCATTTTGGCAGCCATCTTGGATTTTTCCAAACATTTCTGAGGGGGTCCCCTAAGTGAATCCGTATACCAAATTGCATAAATCTAAGTGAAATATTGAAGTCACAGTAGCAATTCAAAATATGGTGGCCATCTTGCAGCCATCTTGGATGTTACCAAAAAAATTTGAGGGAGTCCACAAAGTGACTCCCTACACCAAATTTCATAAATCCAAGTCAAATACTGGCAGCCTTTAAAACTAGCTCCGAACTTTCACAAGGCATGCGGGCCGGTAAAAACTGATTTACAGGACCACCAGAATTTTTACAGGCCCGTTTCTTTGTGGTGTCAAGATTTTTTTGGAACCTTTTCTGCAGACTACAATTAAAACACCACTTTAGTTTACAATCTGTAAAACTGATATCCAAACAGAGTGGGCTGTTGCACTGTGAAAATGGCACTTCCTGAATCATCATATAGATGATTTGTCACGATAATTTTACTCTAAGATCAGTTACATGACAATTCAAATAGCCTTCTCTTCATCACGACTAATCAAATAAGCCTCCATGTTTCCCATGGACGTTAAATTTGGGGAGATGACACTTCATCAGTTATTATGACTCACAGTCACAGAGTGCCAAAATCTGTGGGAAGCAAACACTCATTTTATGCATATCAAATTTACAGCCTGTAATGATAAAGTTTGTCAAAATATTATGTCAGAATGAGAAATGCACTGAGGAAGGCTCTGGTCTCTTGGTGGAGTTTAGTGGATGGGTGTTGATAGACATTGCTTGCAGGAATAACTTGCAATGGTACATAACTTCATCATAGCACTGTACAGAAAGCTGGTGAAGAAGTAGACAATGCCAAGTGTTATAAAAACATAATGATCCACTGAGCAAACATGCCTCATCTAGACATGAACAATAATTTTAAAACACAAGTACTGAATGGTTTGACTCTCACAGTGCTTTGGAATTATAAGCAATCCTGACACAGGGGCATCTTCTCCAATGAGGCTCACAGGCCCACTGCTGGCTGCAGCTGTTCATTGCACCTGTAACCATGGTAACCCCTTACAGCTACCTGAATCCCCCATTCATAATGGGCAGGTCCATATTTGACATTGGCCCCCATTGCTCACTGGGTAGTAGCACTGTGTTCAGAGGGCAAGGCAAGTGGAAAAAGTGGACATGGACATGGACATGGACAGGACACATTTACACATGGACAAGTGGACAAGAGTCCCATTTCACCAAAAATCTGTTTAAGCCCTCCTCTAATAACCTGCCTTTGGCCGGTTAAAAACTGTTTAAACTTATTAACTATTGGCACTACAAGGTGCTAATGCACTGTATATTGTCTCACGCACAACATGTATGTGATATCGATTGCACATGGGGACAGTCATTTTTACGACTCACATTTTGCTCTCTAGATGCAAAAGTGTAGGTGCAGTCTAGTTTATTATGCCGTGCATTTAAGCTCAAAAGCATGGGTGATATTCATGCAAACTTCTGAGTTCTTCAGTATTTTCTTCAGCATTGAGCAAAATTAGTAGACGTTAAAAGCATCCCAATGTGCCCCGGTTCCCCCTAGTTTGGACCGGTAAACTATAAAACAGTGCTGCACTGCCCTATTGACTTACCTTGTTTGAGTTCACACTGGATGCATGAAATCATGATTTCCAATTTCTTGTCATATAAGGATCAATCGCTCTAGGTAATATCACTGGTCCACTCTGCCTACCTCTGGTCCACTGTACTGTATTACAGGCTGCTGAAAGTAGTTATATTTCCTGAGATGCAGATGTAAAATATTTAGACATAGGCCTACAAATCATTGTGAGGACAAGCAACAACGAATATCTGACAAATTCTCGTATTTCATAACAAATCGAATATAGGATGACATATTGAGCTGTAGAAATGACAAAGTATGGTTAGGCTATTAAGCACAAAGATTATGCAATTCCTTGAATTAGATTTCTCAGACTTACTAGTAGTTTGGACCAGTAATCTATAAAACAGTGCTGCACTGCCCCATTGACTTACCTTGTTTGAGTTCACACTGGATGCATGCAATCATGATTTCCAATTTCGTGTCATTTAAGGATCAATCGGTCTAGGTAATATCACTGGTACACTGTGCTGGTCTCTGGTCCACTGTACTGCATTGCCGGTTGTTGAAAGTGTTCACATGTCCTGAAATGCAGATGAAATATATTGAGACAAGCAAAGCATTTAGAGGCCAATTTCCTGACTTTCACATGTCGCAAGTGGTCCAGGTCAATTGAGCAGTAGAAATGATAAAGTATATGGTTAGGCTATCAAGCACGAAGATTAAGCAATTCTTTGAATTCGATTTCTCAGGCTGACTAGTAGGGGGAACCGCGGCACATAGGGACGCGGGGCACTGTGGGACGGTGGGGTATTCTTGGATCCTGGCAAGGTATAGTGCCATCATATCTTGTAGTTTCACATCCTGATGTTTCCATGGTTTTATAGACACATTACAGCCACATGCAGAAGTATGGCAAGCAAAGTTTGTTTTCCTACTATACTATACAACTAAAGTAAACATGGACAGGTTCAATTCAAACCATTCTGTAGACAAACCATGAACAATGAGAATTTCTCAGTGCTTGTATGAATTTTATATATCGCAACAAACAGTTATGAACTGCTATTGTGATAAACACACTCACTGGTGCCTGAGAAATTAGCATTTTGGTGTAAAAGTCATACCAGGGCTCATTGGGACAATGAATTTGGGGCACATTGGGACGCACTTAATATGGTAGAATTTAAGTGTCCAAGTCAACTGAATGACCTGGGACATCACACGGCAGGTATTCAGGCCACAGTGAATAGAAGTATAATGGATTACCATGCTCTGTAAACAAATTTGTCACAAAGCACTGTGTGTTACTTACATAGATGTCCGCACCCAAGACAGTTTATGTCAAATGTTTAAAACTGTTTAAACTTATTAACTATTGGCACTACAAGGTGCTAATGCACTGTCTATTGTCTTACGCACTACTTATATGTGATATCTATTGCATATCGAGTATCAAAATGATTTTTCATTTGATGTCCTAATGCGCCCCGGCTGATGTCCCAATGTGCCACGCCGGGGCAAATTGCGACAGTCATTTTTATGACTCACATTTTTCTCTCTAGCTGCAAAAGTGTAGGTGCAGTCTAGTTTATTATGCCATGCATTTAAGCTCAATAGTATTGGTGATATTTTCGCCAACTTCTGATTTCTTTAGTGCTTTCAGCATTGAGCAAAATTAGTAGACTTTAAAAGCGTCCCAATGTGCCCCGGTTCCCCCTAGTTTGGACCGGTAAACTATAAAACAGTGCTGCACTGCCCTATTGACTTACCTTGTTTGAGTTCACACTGGATGCATGAAATCATGATTTCCAATTTCTTGTCATATAAGGATCAATCGCTCTAGGTAATATCACTGGTCCACTCTGCCTACCTCTGGTCCACTGTACTGTATTACAGGCTGCTGAAAGTAGTTATATTTCCTGAGATGCAGATGTAAAATATTTAGACATAGGGCCTACAAATCATTGTGAGGACAAGCAACAACGAATATCTGACAAATTCTCGTATTTCATAACAAATCGAATATAGGATGACATATTGAGCTGTAGAAATGACAAAGTATGGTTAGGCTATTAAGCACAAAGATTATGCAATTCCTTGAATTAGATTTCTCAGACTTACTAGTAGTTTGGACCAGTAATCTATAAAACAGTGCTGCACTGCCCCATTGACTTACCTTGTTTGAGTTCACACTGGATGCATGCAATCATGATTTCCAATTTCTTGTCATATAAGGATCAATCGCTCCAGGTAATATCACTGGTCCATGATGCCTGCCTCTGGTCCACTGTACTGCATTGCAGGCTGTTGAAAGTGTTCACATATCCTGAAACACAGATGAATAACATTGAGACAAGCAAAGCATTGTTACCAATACGCCAATTTCCAACTTTCACTTGTCGCAAGTGGTCCGGGTCAATTGAGCAGTAGAAATGACAAATAGGCAATTTGATGTTTTTCACATGTTTCAGGTTGTCCGTGTCAATTGAACAGCAGAAATGGCAAAAGCTGGTTTGGTCCATCAAGCAGTAAAGTCTATGCAATTCATTGAATGCTATTTCATCAACTAAACAGTACTACTCTGCCCAATTGACTTACCTTAATTGAGTTCACACATTGATTCATGAAGTCATGATTTCCAATTTCTTGTCATATAAGGTTCAATAGCTCTAGATAATATCACTGCTCCACTGTGCCTGCCTTAGGTCCACTATACTGCATTGCAAGCTGTTGAAAGTGTTCACATGTCCTGAAACGCAGATGAAAAATTTTGAGACAAGCAAAGCATTTATAGGCCAATTTCCTGACTTTCACATGTCGTAAGTGGTCCGGGTCAATTGAGCAGTAGAAATGACAAAGTATGGTTAGGCTATCAAGCACAAAAATTATGCAATTCATTGAATTCGATTTCTCAGACTGACTAGTAGGGGGAACCGGGGCACATTGGGATGCAGGGCACTGTGGGACGGTGGGGTATTCTTGGATCCTTGCAAGGTATACGATATGGTAGTGCCATCATATCTTGTAGTTTCACATCCTGATTTTTTCATGGTTTTATAGACACATCACAGCCACATGCAGAAGTATGGCAGGCAAAACTTTGTTTTCCTACAATACTACTAAAGTAAACATGGACAGGTTCAATTCAAACCATTCTGTAGACAAACCATGATTAATGAGAATTTCTCAGCGCTTGTATGAATTTTATATATCGTAACGAACAGTTATGAACTGCTATCATGATAAACACACTCACTGGTGCCTGAGAAATTAGCATTTTGGTGTAAAAGTCATATCGGGGCTCATTGGGACAGTGAATTCGGGGCACATTGGGACGCATTTAATATGGCAGAATTTAAGTGTCCAAGTCAACTGAATGACCTGGGACAGCACAAAACAGGTATTCAGGCCACAGTGAATATAAGTTATAGTGGATTACCATGCTCTGTGAACAAATTTGTCGCAAAGCCCTGTGTGTTACTTACGCACTACTTATATGTGATATCTATTGCATATGGAGTATCAAAATGATTTTTTATTTGATTTCCTAATGCGCCCCGGCTGATGTCCCAATGTGCCGTGCCGTGGCACATTTCGACAGTCATTTTTACGACTCACATTTTGCTCTCTAGCTGCAAAAGTGTAGGGGCAGTCTAGTTTATTATGCTGTGCATTTAAGCTGAATAGTAATGGTGATATTCATACAAACTTCTGAGTTCTTCAGTGCTTTCAGCATTGAGCAAAATTAGTAGACGTTAAAAGCATCCCAATGTGTCCCGGTTCCCCCTAGTTTGGACCGGTAAACTATAAAACAGTGCTGCACTGAATGACCTGGGAAAGCACAAAACAGATATCAGGCCACGGTGAATAGAAGTTATAATGGATTACCATGCTCTGTGAACAAATTTGTTGCAAAGCACTGTGTGTTACTTACATAGATGTCCGCACCCAGGACAGTTTATGTTAAATGTTTAAAACTGTTTAAACTTATTAACTATTGGCACTACAAGGTGCTAATGCACTGTATATTGTCTCACGCACAACATATATGTGATATCGATTGCACATGGGGACAGTCATTTTTACGACTCACATTTTGCTCTCTAGATGCAAAAGTGTAGGTGTAGTCTAGTTTATTATGCCCTGCATTTAAGCTCAAAAGCATGGGTGATATTCATGCAAACTTCTGAGTTCTTCAGTGCTTTCTTCAGCATTGAGCAAAATTAGTAGACGTTAAAAGCATCCCAATGTGCCCCGGTTCCCCATAGTTTGGACCGGTAAACTATAAAACAGTGCTGCACTGCCCTATCGACTTACCTTGTTTGAGTTCACACTGGATGCATGCAATCATGATTTCCAATTTCTTGTCAAGTAAGGTTCAATCGCTCTAAGTAATATCACTGGTCCACTCTGCCTGCCTCTGGTCCACTGTACTGTATTACAGGCTGTTGAAAGTAGTTATATTTCCTGAAGCGCAAATGTAAAATATTTAGACATGCAAAACATTGTGAGGATAAGCAACAACCAATATCTGACGTTGGATTTCAGTTTCAACCACAAGAGATTTGATCCACAAACAAAGACTTTGGTTTTTTATACTGCATATATGCCTGCAAGTTTACAACACAAAACACAATTTCTTCATAAACGCGTACTGAAATATTTCTAACTAATTGAAATTGAAGCTACAGATTCAAATAACGCAATTTCGAAAATGAGACTTCAGCTGGAAAATAATGCCTACAAATGTGTCACAGGGTGAAATTATGCCCACAAATTTAATGCTCCAGTGAAGCACCTGAATGGCTCCATAAGTGCACTTAATAAAAATCTTAAGGAGTGATATAACACTAATTCCAATAAACTGCTCAGTAACTTAAACTCATTTCGTAAGCAACCTATAATAAAATCATCCGGAGGGTTGAATTTTCTTCACTTTGCGATAACTGTGTGCCCAATTAAGATGTGTGGAGGCCCCTGTGCTGAGATGTTGTGAGGCCCCCGAAATCCGTCGCAATGGGACGATAATGTAACTTGAGGTGTGGAAATTGGACCCTGTCCTAACCAATTGGTGTACACATGAAATTTTGCTAAATTGACAAAATGCTATGCAAAATGCATAAGTGTGCAAGCATAAGTTTATAGAGATGGGTAACAGCCAATCCCAAGATCAGGTACAGGTTTGGTATAACATGAGGAGTACTGATATCATATTGCATTTCCAAACATAACTTCTTTTCAAGTCATAATATTTTGTTGATTTAAAATGTTACTTGAACCAAATATTATAGTGGTCATGGCTACATACACAGGTGAATTAATATAACCATTAAAATTGAAAAAAATGTACTTGAAACACTAAAATCTAGAATATTTCTACATGAAACGGCATAACAATTCTGTTTCCGGTTTTCGCAGATGTAGTCTTTTAAAATTTAAGTGCTAAAAGTGTATTCATGCTACCTGGATGGTTGCAGAATGTCTCCAATCTGATTCTTCAGTTAAGTCCATGGTTGCATGTTATGTAATATCAATCTCCTCCTTACGGTCAGTGCTAATCCAGACTGAAACAGAAAATAAATGACAAATTCTCGTGTTTCGTGACATATCGAATATAAAATGACATAGTGAGCAGTAGAAATGACTAGGTATAGTTAGGCTACTAAGCATAAAGATTATGCAATTCCTTGAATTCAATTTCTCAGACTTACTAGTAGTTGGGACCAGTAAACTATAAAACAGTGCTGCACTGCCCTATTGACTTACCTTGTTTGAGTTCACACGCATGCATGCAATCATGATTTCCAATTTCGTGTCATATAAGGATCAATCGCTCTAGGTAATATCACTGGTACACTGTGCTTGTCTCTGGTCCACTGTACTGCATTGCCGGTTGTTGAAAGTGTTCACATGTCCTGAAACGCAGATGAAAAATATTGAGACAAGCAAAGCATTTATAGGCCAATTTCCTGACTTTCACATGTCGCAAGTGGTCGGGGTCAATTGAGCAGTAGAAATGATAAAGTATATGGTTAGGCTATCAAGCACGAAGATTATGCAATTCATTGAATTCGATTTCTCAGACTGACTAGTAGGGGGAACCGGGGCACATAGGGAGGCGGGGCACTGTGGGACGGTGGGGTATTCTTGGATCCTGGCAAGGTATAGTGCCATCATATCTTGTAGTTTCACATCCTGATGTTTCCATGGTTTTATAGACACATTACAGCCACATGCAGAAGTATGGTAAGCAAAGTATGTTTTCCTACTATACTATACTACTAAAGTAAACATCGACAGGTTCAATTCAAACCATTCTGTAGACAAACCATGAACAATGAGGCTTTCTCAGTGCTTGTATGAATTTTATATATCGTAATGAACAGTTATGAACTGCTATCTTGATAAACACACTCACTGGTGCCTGAGAAATTAGCATTTTGGTGTAAAAGTCATACCAGGGCTCATTGGGACAGTGAATTCGGGGCACATTGGGATGAACTTAATATGGTAGAATTTAAGTGTCAAAGTCAACTGAATGACCTGGGAAAGCACAAAACAGATATCAGGCCACAGTGAATAGAAGTTATAGTGGATTACCATGGTCTGTGAACAAATTTGTTGCAAAGCACTGTGTGTTACTTATATAGATGTCCGCACCAGGACAGTTTTTGTTAAATGTTTAAAACTGTTTAAAGTTATTAACTATGGGCACTACAAGGTGCTAATGCACTGTATATTGTCTTACGAACTACCTATATGTGATATCTATTGCACATCGAGTATCAAAATGATTTTTCATTTGATGTCCTAATGCGCCCCTGTTGATGTCCTAATGTGCCACGCCGGGGCACATTGGGACGGCCATTTTTACAACTCACATTTTTCTCTAGCTGCAAAAGTGTAGGTGCAGTCTAGTTTATTATGCCGTGCATTTAAGCTCAAAAGTATGGGTGATATTCAAGCCAACTTCTGAGTTCTTCAGTGTTTTCTCAGCATTGAGCAAAATTAGTAGACGTTAAAAGCGTCCCAATGTGCCCCGGTTCCCCTAGTTTGGACCGGTAAACTATAAAACAGTGCTGCACTGCCCTATTGACTTACCTTGTTTGAGTTCAAACTGGATGCATGCAATCATGATTTCCAATTTCTTGTCATATATAAGGATCAATCGCTCTAGGTAATATCACTGGTCCACTCTGCCTGCCTCGGGGCCACTGTACTGTATTACAGGCTGCTGAAAGTAGTTATATTTCCTGAGATGCAGATGTAAAATATTTAGACATGCAAATCATTGTGAGGATAAGCACCAACGAATATCTGACAAATTCTCGTATTTCATGACAAATCGAATATAGGATGACATATTGAGCTGTAGAAATGACAAAGTATGGTTAGGCTATTAAGCACAAAGATTATGCAATTCCTTGATTTAGATTTCTCAGACTTACTAGTAGTTTGGACCAGTAATCTATAAAACAGTGCTGCACTGCCCTATTGACTTACCTTGTTTGAGTTCACACTGATGCATGCAATCATGATTTCCAATTTCTTGTCATATAAGGATCAATCGCTCTAGGTAATATCACTGGTCCATTGTGCCTGCCTCTGGTCCACTGTACTGCATTGCAGGATGTTGAAAGTGTTCACCTATCCTGAAACACAGATGAAAAACATTGAGACAAGCAAAGCATTGTTACCAATACGCCAATTTCCAACTTTCACTTGTCGCAAGTGGTCCGGGTCAATTGAGCAGTAGAAATGACAAATAGGCAATTTGATGTTTTTCACATGTTTCAGGTTGTCCTGGTCAATTGAACAGCAGAAATGGCAAAAGCTGGTTTGGTCCATCAAGCAGTAAAGTCTATGCAATTCATTGAATGCTATTTCATCAACTAAACAGTACTACTCTGCCCAATTGACTTACCTTAATTGAGTTCACACATTGATTCATGAAGTCATGATTTCCAATTTCTTGTCATATAAGGTTCAATAGCTCTAGATAATATCACTGCTCCACTGTGCCTGCCTTAGGTCCACTATACTGCATTGCAGGCTGTTGAAAGTGTTCACATGTCCTGAAACGCAGATGAAAAATATTGAGACAAGCAAAGCATTTATAGGCCAATTTCCTGACTTTCACATGTCGCAAGTGGTCCGGTCAATTGAGCAGTAGAAATGATGAAGTATATGGTTAGGCTATCAAGCACAAACATTATGCAATTCATTGAATTCGATTTCTCAGACTGACTAGTAGGGGGAACCGGGGCACATAGGGACGCGGGCACTGTGGGACGGTGGGGTATTCTTGGATCCTGGCAAGGTATAGGGCCATCATATCTTGTAGTTTCACGTCCTGATTTTTCCATGGTTTTATAGACACATTACAGCCACATGCAGAAGTATGGCAAGCAAAGTTTGTTTTCCTACTATATATATATACTATACAACTAAAGTAAACATGGACAGGTTCAATTCAAACCATTCTGTAGACAAACCATGAACAATGAGGCTTTCTCAGTGCTTGTATGAATTTTATATATCGTAACGAACAGTTATGAACTGCTATCATGATAAACACACTCACTGGTGCCTGAGAAATTAGCATTTTGATGTAAAAGTCATACCAGGGCTCATTGGGACAGTGAATTCGGGGCACATTGGGACGCACTTAATATGGTAGAATTTAAGTGTCCAAGTCAACTGAATGAGCTGGGACATCACACAACAGGTATTCAGGCCACAGTGAATAGAAGTATAATGGATTACCATGCTCTGTGAACAAATTTGTCACGAAGCACTGTGTGTTACTTACATAGATGTCCGCACCCAGGACAGTTTATGTTAAGTGTTTAAAACTGTTTAAACTTATTAACTATTGGCACTACAAGGTGCTAATGCACTGTAAATTGTCTTACGCACTACTTATATGTGATATCTATTGCACATCGAGTATCAAAATGATTTTTCATTTGATGTCCTAATGCGCCCCGGCTGATGTCCTAATGTGCCACGCCGGGGCACATTTGGACGGCCATTTTTACAACTCACATTTTTCTCTCTAGCTGCAAAAGTGTAGGTGCAGTCTAGTTTATTATGCCATGCATTTAAGCTCAATCGTATTGGTGATATTTTCACCAACTTCTGAGTTCTTTAGTGCTTTCAGCATTAGCAAAATTAGTAGACGTTAAAAGCGTCCCAATGTGCCCCGGTTCCCCCTAGTTTGGACCATTAAACTATAAAACAGTGCTGCACTGCCCCATTGACTTACCTTGTTTGAGTTCACACTGGATGCATGCAATCATGATTTAAAATTTCTTGTCATATAAGGATCAATCGCTCTAGTTATTATCACTGGTACACTCTGCCTGCCTCTGGTCCACTGTACTGTATTACAGGCTGCTGAAAGTAGTTATATTTCCTGAGATGCAGATGTAAAATATTTAGACATGCAAATCATTGTGAGGATAAGCAACAACGAATATCTGACAAATTCTCGTATTTCATGACAAATCGAATATAGGATGACATATTGAGCTGTAGAAATGACAAAGAATGGTTAGGCTATTAAGCACAAAGATTATGCAATTCCTTGAATTAGATTTCTCAGACTTACTAGTAGTTTGGACCAGTAATCTATAAAACAGTGCTGCACTGGTCCATTGTGCCTGTCTCTGGTCCACTGTACTGCATTGCAGGCTGTTGAAAGTGTTCACATATCCTGAAACACAGATGAAAAACACTGAGACAAGCAAAGCATTGTTACCAATACGCCAATTTCCAACTTTCACTTGTCGCAAGTGGTCCGGGTCAATTGAGCAGTAGAAATGACAAATAGGCAATTTGATGTTTTTTCACATGTTTCAGGTTGTCCTGGTCAATTGAACAGCAGAAATGGCAAAAGCTGGTTTGGTCCATCAAGCAGTAAAGTCTATGCAATTCATTGAATGCTATTTCATCAACTAAACAGTACTAATCTGCCCAATTGACTTACCTTAATTGAGTTCACACATTGATTCATGAAGTCATGATTTCCAATTTCTTGTCATATAAGGTTCAATAGCTCTAGATAATATCACTGCTCCACTGTGCCTGCCTTAGGTCCACTATACTGCATTGCAGGCTGTTGAAAGTGTTCACATGTCCTGAAACGCAGATGAAAAATATTGAGACAAGCAAAGCATTTATAGGCCAATTTCCTGACTTTCACATGTCGTAAGTGGTCCAGGTCAATTGAGCAGTAGAAATGACAAAGTATGGTTAGGCTATCAAGCACAAAAATTATGCAATTCATTGAATTCGATTTCTCAGACTGACTAGTAGGGGGAACCGGGGCACATTGGGATGCAGGGCACTGTGGGACTGTGGGGTATTCTTGGATCCTGGCAAGGTATATGATATGGTAGTGCCATCATATCTTGTAGTTTCACGTCCTGATTTTTCCATGGTTTTATAGACACATCACAGCCACATGCAGAAGCATGCCAGGCAAAACTTTGTTTTCCTACTATACTACTAAAGTAAACATGGACAGGTTCAATTCAAACCATTCTGTAGACAAACCATGATTAATGAGGATTTCTCAGTGCTTGTATGAATTTTATATATCGTAACGAACAGTTATGAACTGCTATCATGATAAACACACTCACTGGTGCCTGAGAAATTAGCATTTTGGTGTAAAAGTCATATCGGGGCTCATTGGGACAGTGAATTCGGGGCACATCGGGACGCACTTAATATGGCAGAATTTAAGTGTCCAAGTCAACTGAATGAGCTGGGACAGCACAAAACAAGTATTCAGGCCACAGTGAATATAAGTTATAGTGGATTACCATGCTCTGTGAACAAATTTGTCGCAAAGCCCTGTGTGTTACTTACGCACTACTTATATGTGATATCTATTGCACATGGAGTATCAAAATGATTTTTTATTTGATGTCCTAATGCGCCCCGGCTGATGTCCCAATGTGCCACGCCGGGGCACATTGCGACAGTCATTTTTACGACTCACATTTTGCTCTCTAGCTGCAAAATTGTAGGTGCAGTCTAGTTTATTATGCCGTGCATTTAATCTGAATAGTAATGGTGATATTCATACAAACTTCTGAGTTCTTCAGTGCTTTCGGCATTGAGCAAAATTAGTAGACGTTAAAAGCATCCCAATGTGTCCCGGTTCCCCCTAGTTTGGACCCGTAAACTATAAAACAGTGCTGCACTGAATGACCTGGGAAAGCACAGGCCACAGTGAATAGAAGTTATAGTGGATTACCATGCTCTGTGAACAAATTTGTCGCAATGAGGATTTCTCAGTGCTTGTATGAATTTTATATATCGTAACGAACAGTTATGAACTGCTATCATGATAAACACACTCACTGGTGCCTGAGAAATTAGCATTTTGGTGTAAAAGTCATATCGGGGCTCATTGGGACAGTGAATTCGAGGCACATTGGGACGCACTTAATATATTCAACTGAATGACCTGGGACATCACACAACAGGTATTCAGGCACAGTGAATAGAAGTATAGTGGATTGCCATGCTCTGTGAACAATTTGTCGCAAAGCATTGTGTGTTACTTACATAGATGTCTGCACCCAGGACAGTTTATGTTAAATGTTTAAAACTGTTTAAACTTATTAACTATTGGCACTACAAGGTGCTAATGCACTGTATATTGTCTTATGCACTACTTATATGTGATATCGATTGCACATGGGGACAGTCATTTTTACGACTCACATTTTGCTCTCTAGCTGCAAAAGTGTAGGTGCAGTCTAGTTTATTATGCCGTGCATTTAAGCTCAATAGTATTGGTGATATTCATGCAAACTTCTGAGTTCTTCAGTGCTTTCAGCATTGAGCGAAATTAGTAGACGTTAAAAGCATCCCAATGTGCCCCGGTTCCCCCTAGTTTTGACAGGTAAACTATAAAACAGTGCTGCACTGCCCTATCGACTTACCTTGTTTGAGTTCACACTGGATGAATGCAATCGTGATTTCCAATTTCTTGTCATATACGGTTCAATCGCTCTAGGTAACATCACTGGTCCACTGTGCCTGCCTCTGGTCCACTGTACTGTATTACAGGCTGTTGAAAGGAGTTATATTTCCTGAAACGCAGATGTAAAATATTTAGACATGCAAAACATTATGAGAATAAGCAACAACCAATATCTGACGTTGGATTTCAGTTTCAACCACAAGAGATTTGATCCACAAACAGAGACTTTGGTTTTTGATACTGCATTACATGCCTGCAAGTTTACAACACAAAACACAATTTATTCATAAACACGTACTGAAATGTTTCTAGCTAATTGAAATTGAAGCTACAGATTCAAATAACGCAATTCCGAAAATGAGACTTCAGCTGGAAAATTATGCCTACAATGGTTCACAGGGTGAAATTATGCCCACAAATTTAATGCTCTAGTGAAGCACCTGAATGGCTCCATAAGTGCACTTAATAAAAATCTTAAGGAGTGATATAGCACCAATTCCAATAAAATGCTAAGTGACTTAAACTCATTTCGTAAGCAACCATTAATAAAATCATCCAGAGGGGGGAATTTTCTTCACTTTGCGATAACTGTGTGCCCAATTTTGATGGGTGGAGGCCCCTGTGCTGAGATGTTGTGATGCCCCCGAAATCTGTCGCAATGGGACGATAATGTAACTTGAGGTTTGGAAATTGGACCCTGTCCTAACCAATTGGTGGACACATGAAATTTTGCTAAATTGACAAAATGCTATGTAAAATGCATAAGTGTGCAAGCATAAGTTTATAGAGATGGGTAACGGCCAATCCCAAGATCAGGCACAGGTTTGGTGTAACATGAGGAGTACTGATATCATATTGCATTTCCAAACATAACTTCTTTTCAATTCATAATATTTTGTTGATTTAAAAAGTTACTTGAACCAAAAATTATAGTGGTCATGGCTACATACACAGGTGAATTAATAAAACCATTAAAATTGAAGAAAATGTACTTGAAACACTAAAATCTATAATATTTCTACATGAAACGGCTTAACATTTCTGATTCCGGATTGCAGAGGTAGTCTTAAAATTTAAGTGCTAAAAGTGTATTCATGCTACCTGGATGGTTGCAGAATGTCTCCAATCTGATTCTTCAGTTAAGTCCATGGTTGCATGTTATATAATATCAATCCCCTCCTTACGGTCAGTGTTAATCCAGACTGAAACAGAAAATAAATGACAAATTCTCGTATTTCGTGACATATCGAATATAGGATGACATATTGAGCAGTGGAAATGACAAAGTATGGTTAGGCTATTAAGCACAAAGATTAATGCAATTCCTTGAATTAGATTTCTCAGACTTACTAGTAGTTTGGACCAGTAAACTATAAAACAGTGCTGCACTGCCCTATTGACTTACCTTGTTTGAGTTCACACTGGATGCATGCAATCATGATTTAAAATTTCTTGTCATATAAGGATCAATCGCTCTAGGTAATATCACTGGTCCACTGTACCTGCCTCTGGTCCACTGTACTGCATTGCAGGCTGTTGAAACTGTTCCCATGTCCTGAAACGCAGATGAAAAATATTGAGATATTCAAAACATTTTGACCAAAACCTGTGAGGATAAGCAGCAATAAATATCTGACATTGAATTTCAGTTTCAAACACAATAGGTTAAATCACAAACAGAAATCTTGGTTTTTTTTATACTGGATATGCCGGAAAGTTTACAACACAAAACAAAATTTCTTCATAAATGCATACTGAATATTTGTAGCTGATTGTAAATGAAGTTATTGATTCAATTAATGCAATGACGAAAATGATACTTCTGTTGGAAAATTATGCTCACAAATGTGTCAGTGTGAAATTAAGCCCACAAATGCTCTTGTGCAGTGCATGAATGGCTTCATAAGTGTACATTACTGGGGGAGGGGCAGAACTGTCACTATTTTTACCATGAAAAATAAGAATTTTATATGTTAGAGGTCGTCTGTCCCGATATTAGGCAGGTTTTGTCTTGATCCGCCCTGAAAAAATCTTATTTGGCTTAAAGATAGGGCATTTTGCTCCACCCCACATGAGATTTGCATGTGATCAAAACAGTAAAACTCTGTTTGGCAAATCTCCGCAAATCATCAATTCCACCAATACATCAATTTCATGATTCTCACACGACAGACGTCACAAGTAGTCCTGGTCAATTGAACAGTAGAAATGACAAAGCATAGCTAGGGCCATCAAGCACTAAGTTTATGAAACTCATTTAAAACTTAAGTCACCTTTACCAGATTTTTAAAAGTAAGTCACAAGTGTCAAAAGCATGTGTAGTTCATTGCGAGAATATAATTTCAAAATTTTAGTTTTCGTCACCAAAGTTTGTTCCAGGGGTTTTCCTCAACGTCAGACCCATATTTACGGGGCAATGACTGCGGAATTTCCAAAAATTTGAAATATATCTTTTACTTGTTCAATTTAGATCTGACCTTTTTTTAACATTGTTTAAATTCGATGTGGTAATTTAGTTTATCTTAGCAGGTGTGCCATATAACAACTCTAACAGGTCAAGAACATTAAAGTAACTGAAATTTATGCTGGTCAACTTTGATGTGTATATATTTGTACCACTCAACAGTGAAAATTAGCATTATGTACACCGTTGTTGTACATATAGTCATTTCCAATGGTTTGGTGCTTCGTTCATTGACACTAGAGCACTGCAGCATGGGATGTGACATCACAATGGTGATGTCATTCAACCTCTCTTTCACATCATAGTAACAGTTGTTTCTTTTTTGTGGTAAAGATTTGTATCACTAAAAAGGAGGGGGGGGTGGGTGCTGATGGTAGTTACTGACACAACCACTATAACAATTCATTTCTTGAAAATTAATTTTTTTGTAAAAGTGAAATCTCTGAAATAAGACATTTTTACACAATTTGGCTCGTAATTTTCATAATTTTCCTTTGATAATAGGGGGTTTCATGGTACAAAACAGTTGTATAATGGGTAAATTGTGGTACATGAGATATATACACCCTTGAATGTCATGTACAACTCGGCGTTACGGCCTCATTGTACATTGACATTCTCGGGTGTACATATCTTCATGTTCCACATTCACCCATTAGGCAACTGTAATATATACAAAATCAAGACTTATCCTTTACATTTTTAAATTTGCTTTCTTCTGAGACACTATTTTTGCATTTTTACATTTTGCCAAAAGACAAACCATAATCAACAGGTTGCATGTTTACCATTTGGAGAATGATGGTCATTCTAATCCCAGAAGTCCATCATAAAGTTTTTCAGGGGCGTCAGTTTCATTTTAAGAAGATGTCAGGAAAAATATTATAATTTCTTTTTGATTCAGAAACATGTATACTTTGACCAAAAAGTGATGGGGCATTTTTTGCCCCACCAGCCCCACCTACACTGACACCACTGAGGTTTTTAAATCAATGGATTTAGATTCCTGAAAATCACTTCCTTCCCTATTGTACAATGTACTGGGGCTATCACGATTACAGAATTTAGAAATCGATTAATCTATAGCCAAAAATGGAATCAAAATCAATTAATCGCCATTTATATAGTAAGGTAACATGCCTAGTCTCCTTCACATATGACAACCTTGTGGAGAAGACAATAGCCTCAAATTTGACAATGAAACACCAATTGCTATGAAGACTTCACACTTCAATGACTTCATTCTATGTAATCAGCTTCAATCATGTTAAACCAATCCAATTGACAAATTCAGTTGCAATTCACTCTTAATACCAAGGATTTGGAGTTATAAACAGTGTCTTCCAGGTACAAAATACACAAATAACAGATTAATCGATTTTGCAAACTGGAATTGATTTTTGACCAAAATCTAGTTGGCGGCGATTAATAGTCTAAACGTGAGAGCCCTACAATGTACATGTATTTAATATAGGGACTAATACTATAATGGACACATTAGGTTATTGGTAGGCCTATAGGGATCTCTAGTGCTGTCTTCGATTTTCCAAACAAGGCAAGGATGAGAGTTTCACACACTTCTTACCAACATAACAAATATATTCCAATCCAAAGTAAAAAAAAAGTTTCAAAAACATTATTGGACACTTTTGCCGTATCCCGATTATTGTGTAGAGTAAGGGGGGATTCTCAAATCACACAAGTTTGCATAATGATAACTGACAGAAAAGTTAAAAAAAATTTTTTTTAGCTTTTTGTACCAGTCCGTTGGCTTCTTGGGTCCAAAAGCAGCCCCAGAAAGCCGATTAGGCCATGATCATCTGGAACAAACCCCCCCTTACCTGGTTTGTGGCAACGCCCCTCGATATTATTGCAAACAGGATGCGGCATGAAGTTTTCTGTTTCAATTTATTTCCGAGAATAGGCCTAAACTATTTGGTTTTAAAATTTGCCACACTTATGTAAAAGAAAAAAATGAAAAACACAGTTATACATGTAAACATTGAAAGTTCTGTGTATCCGGTTACGAAATAAATTTCAAACAATTCAGTGTCAAAAAATCCTGATATCAGAGTCAAAAAATTAAGTCACTTGAACTAGGCAGAATTTTCAGTACAAATTTCCGACCATCAACATCGTGGCTTCGAGGATGACTATACCAGGGATATACTGCCTTCACCCATGGTATAACCATATCTAGCAAACTTTTGTAAGCTTGACATCAATCCTTTGCAAAGTTATGGAGAGTCTGATCCGTGATTAAATAATGAAATATATGCTCCATTACAATCTATTCAGCAAGTATCAATATGGCTTCCTACCAGGCAGATCCACAGTACAACAACTACTGAAGATCATGGAAAAAAGCCTTCGACACAGTCCCCCATCAACGTCTCATAAACTAACTTCAGTCATACGGAATTAAAGGATCACTTAATAGCTGGATAAAAGATTTTCTCCTCAACAGGTCACAAGGAGTAAGAATAAACAAGTCACTATCATCTCCATTGCCAGTATCTTCCGGTGCACCACAAGGCTCTGTCCTCGGTCCAATCCTCTTCATCGTCTACATGAACGATCTTCCAGATAATCTCCTGACCAACTGCTATCTCTTTGAAGATGATACCAAGATATTCAGGACGCTGCAACCGACTCGCACCGAGAAGACCATTTACAAGACGATCTAAACGCCCTTAAGGAGTGGAGTGAAAAATGGCTACTTGAATTCCATCCAGACAAGTGCAAGAGAGAATAAATCAGGAAGCACCAACCAGACACGAGATCTATGGACCTGGTACTATGCAAGAAACAAGGAAACGACAAAATTCAAACAAAAGAGAGTGTTCAGAAATTTAAACATGGAGGTCTTCACTCCACTCTACAAAGCCCTTGTCAGATCGAGGTTAGAATATGGTCGACTAAAGGATATCAGGAAGATCGAGTCTGTACAACGCAGAGCAACGAAACTAGTACAGGGAATGAGGGGAAAACATATCCAGAAAGGCTAAGAGAGCTGAACCTGCCAACACCGTCATTCACAAGATTAAGAGGGGACATGATTGAACTGTATAAAATAGCACACTCCCAGTATGACCCGCAGACTTCAATAGATATTCCATTCCACAAAAATAACTTAAGAGGGCACAATTTCAAGATATTCAATACAAGCCAATCCACAGATTTAAGGAAATAATTCATATGCAAAGTTGCAGAACCATGGAACAGTTTACCCCACGACATAGTAAATGCGCCTTCGATGGTAGCCTTTAAAAGAAGATTGGACGAGTTCTGGAAGAACCATAGATTAATGTCTATCCCCAAGAGTGACACCCGCAGGGGTGGCAGGTCAAGTGGCAGCCTCGGCGGCCTGAGGCGTACCATGTGCTATGACACCAAAGGGTAGAAATTTAAGACCATGTGGCAGCCTAAAGGTCGACATCCATCTTAAGCCCCAGTCTCACGGCACGTTTCGGAGAACTTTTTTACCACTGAGGGGTAGCTTGAGTTGAATTCTAGGAAAAAAATGACCATCCCGGCGACATACAATGTTTATAAAACCAATACATAATTAATTAAAAGCATATCACGGCGGGGTTCTTTTTGTTCACTGCAGGGAAGAAAAGTTGTACGCCGTCCCCAAAAGTTCGCCGGGGGAAAGGAATTTCCTCCTCCTGAGGGATAATTTTATATCGCCCCGAGATATAAAAAGTACCCCTCAGGGAACCTATAACTGCCCCTCAGGGAACCTATTTCACCGCGGCGGGATGTCAAAAACTGCCGGCGAGTCTTCAAATGTCCCCCCAGGGGCAGGAAAGGTCCCCGCGGGGGCAGGAAAGGTCCCGCGGGGGCAGGAGAGGTCCCCTCAGGGGCAGGGGATGTCCTAATATCCCGCCGGAGATGTTTTTGAGACGTTCTCACTGAAAAAATCCACGCCGGACATCCAAAAATCAAGAAAATTTTGGGCTCTGTTCCGCCGTCATGAAAAAAAAGTTTGTACCTTTTGAATCTTTTTTGACATCCACGGCGCAGTTTTTCCATTTCTAGGAACCCCTGAGGGGAACAAAAACTTCCCCTGGGGGGATCACCCAAATTCATCCAAATTACCAGGAAATACTTCGACGCCGATTTAAATAGTTCTCCATAACGTGCCGTGAGACTGGGGCATTAGTCCCCCAACCAGCCCCTCAGGAGCAGAAAACGAAGCAATTTCACTGACTGTATGATACACCTTCACTGCACCAGCACCGACACATCCATATCAACTCTACCACCCAGAGAAAAGATCTGAGCATAGAGGTTTTATAACCTGTGCTCAGTAGGAACATTACATTACATTGTCCCGAATGTTAAGTTTATTTTTGATGTACCAGTTTGCAAAATGACATTTTTGCGGGCACATGGATCGCCGAAAAAAGTTCCGTACGGCAAAAAGAAACAAAGAAGGACAAACACTGACAACTCTGGTTAATAGACCTGGTTTCAGGGTATCTAAAACTTTTTTCGGACTGAAATTTGGTTGAGATTTGACCGAGCAGAGAAACAAAACGTCCATGGAAGTTTATTTTGATACAATTAAAATGACATTTTTGCGAGCTGACCGATCGACGAAAAAAGTGTCGTACGGCAAAAAGAAACAGCGACGGACGAATACTGACAACTCTGGTTAATAGACCTGGTTTCAGGGTATCTAAAACTTTTTTCGGACTGAAATTTGGTTGAGATTTGACCGAGCAGAGAAACAAAACGTCCATGGAAGTTTATTTTGATACAACTAAAATGACATTTTTGCGAGCTGACCGATCGACGAAAAAAGTGTCGTACGGCAAAAAGAAACAGCGACGGACGAATACTGACAACTGTACTTGATAGAGCTGGTTGCAGGGTACCTAAAACTTTTTTCAGAAAGAAATTTGGATGGGAATTGACCAAGTAGAGTGGCAAAACATCCATAGCAGTTTTATGTTTGAAGCAGCAGTTGTTGTGTTGACATATTCATGACGTGACGTCATGTATAGGCCTGGTAGTAATCGGCGCCTATATCCAAAGACTAAACTGCTAAAAATACCAAAAGATGACTGTGATCAGGTAATACTTGTAAGAAAATGAACTTACCAGTGACTTGGACATTCCACCTCCTTTGTTTTGGAGCCATTTAGTTGGATTGACCAATCACATCGCAGCTCTCTGTCAGCCAATCACAGGCCAGGAAACAATTTAAATGGCCTTGCAAACAGAACAGTAAATATGTGGTCATGAATTTTCTATTATTTTTAATTTTGAACACAGCATTATGAAATTTTGCAATTATCAGGATGGTAGCCCATAAATTTAGCTGCCAAAATTTTGATTTAAACATATATGGTTTTTACACGGCAAATAAGCTGAAAGTACTGTCCCCTAAAGGTGGTAGGGCTGCAAAAATGTAATCCCTAATATCTCAGAAAGTTTAAAGTTTATCAAAAAATTAATTTGGTGTCACGTTCTTTAGTCAATGTGCAGATGCTTGCAAATTTTTAAGTTGGTAGAGCGCGTTGGGTGGGAGAAATTTAATCAAGACAATTGGGGGACATAGCCAAGTCCCCCAAACATGAAGCATGTCTCCTAAAGGCTGGTACGATGTCTCCAAAACGTTGAATTACTGTAAATATATATATATATATATATATATATATATATATATATATACTGTAATGTATAGTTCCGCCTGTACGTGATTGAAACAGGTTATGTTTGCCATTGGGTCAATGCTAAACATCCTCAATAAACTGCTTGTGGAAGTAAGGACACTCATCCGATGAGATAAAACATTCAAGGTCATTTGAGGCATTGGGATACAAATAGCTGCCAATTTTCTTTTTACACAAAAACAGTTACATGGAAATAGGCTAAAATCTTTGATATATAAGCAATTGAGCCTCCATCGCCATTGAAATTGCATTGGCATTGGTTTACTCGTCACAAACACAATTAGAGCTCTTTGCAGATTGGCGGTCCATTGGAAAAATACATTTTCTTCTTCTCAATTTGCAAACTGGCTTTGCCACGTCATTCACAGTTACCTGTTGGTTTCCTAATCGTCTTATTAGATGAGTACTTTAGTCCTTTAATTAGTTTGTTTATTGACACCTATGCTGCAAGATATGATATGCACTGAATCAATTGATTAAACCATAAACTGACACAAACAAATTTAAAAACATTTTTAAGCCCTTGACATCATTGTCCAAGTTGAAAGTTAATTATTTTGAAACTGTTTGGACCGCTAATCCGCAAAGATCTATAATGCCAGACATCTTATCGAATTATAACTCATGCTTCCACAAGCAGTTTGGTCGAGCATGTTTAGTATTGACCCAAAGACAAAATATCACTTGGTTTT